>APFE030574365.1:110754-205765 GCA_000404065.3 Pinus taeda | reverse complement strand
CACTGAGAGCTTTGACGGACATAGGTCCACAGATATCTAAGTGTATCAATCCTAGTACACTCTTGGCCTTGTGTTTGCTCCTAGGAAATGTTGCCTTGGCATACTTTCCTAGAGCAGATCCCCTGCATACATCATCTCTTTCCGTACTCAGATCCAGAACTCCTGTTATAGTGCTCTTGAGAATTCTTAGAGCTCCATGGTGGAAGTGACCCATTCTTCTGTGCCATAGTTCGTTCAAATCCTTGTCCCCATGACTGCCAATTAGTGCCATTAGTGATTCTAGTTGTAATCAATACAACCGATTACTTTTGATCTCAATCTGCACTTTGTTTTTCTAGCTTGGGTGTTTGACGTATACCTTCTCCTTGATGAAGTAGACGCCATAGCCCTTGCCTTGTAGTTGCGACACAGAAAGTAAGTTCATTCCCAATCTTGGTACATGCAACACATTTGTAGCACGGAACCGTTCTCCCAATTTTGTTTGAAAGACTATGGTACCCTTCCCTACTGGAGTACCCTTTGCCTTGTTCCCCATGGTGATTTGAAAGTTCATCTTGTCTACTCGATATTATGAGAAACACTCTCTGATTCCCGTCATATTCCATGAGGCTCCACTGTCTATATACCATACTTCTAATGATGCAGCACTAGTCATACATGCCACTTCTTCTTCCAGCCTGGAAGCTAACATAGAGAAATCGAAATCTCTTTCTCTTGTGCAATCTTTTGAAAATCTTTGTGAGTCTCCTGACATGGATGCCTCTGCATTGTGGTGTTGACCCATAATTGATTTTCCCTTCCTGTCTTTGATTACTCGCTCTGATACCATGTGAAAATTCTATCACTGCAGCAACTGATTTACTTTTCCTACTTATTCCACAATAAGTTATTTATGAAATTACTTCAATAAACATTAAAATAAATACTGTTGCAGATATCACATTGTAATACGGAAACAAACATATGCACAAGAATCAACACATTGACACAGTTATTTTGGACAACAGTCCCCGGAAAAACCCAATGTGGGAAAACCAGTGCAGTAAGGGAGGTTTTTATTATTCAACAGTTCTTCAGTACAACAGGGTGCCAAATTGGCTTACCCACAGAGAGAAAAAAAAATTCTCCAGCGCTTCTCCCAATCCCAGCTTCAATCCGACTAACCTCTACGTGGCTCTCAGACCCTCTGCGTCAGCTCTGGGCCTCTCTGCGTCACCCACACAGGCCCAATTAGTGACTGCACAGTCTCCTGTTGCCTCTACGTTTGCCTCTCCTACCTCAGCGCTGATCTCTAGTGGTTGATCCTGTCTCTCTGTTTTGTACTTGCTACCTCCTGACTGCTCACCAGACGACTGGCTCAATTTCTCAGCTAACCCCGCTCCAGAACTTGAACTGATTGGTCTCCTCAATGTGTTCTCTAAGTGATACTCAAGCCTCCTTTTATACTTTTCTCGTTGACAAATCAACAACTAAGATTAAGTCCCTAATCAATGGCTAAGATTAAATCTGGCTTGATCCATTACTTTTGGACCATTCTAACACATATTAATTCACATTAATATTTTATTTTCCCTAAGTCTAGACTTAGGAACTTCATCAAAAATATTAATTATTTTAATATCTCCCAAATTGTTTAGAATCTGCCCAAACCCTTTATTGGTATTGGAGATCTCATCTGCCTTAGCCTCTCCACCAATTTTCGTGCCTAGAGCACATCCGATGCTACCTCAAATCAACATCTATGTTCTGCAGAATCATTCCTTGTAAAGAGATTGTTGTTGAACATTAATAAATAAAACCTCATCTACTGCATTGGTTTCCCCGCATTGGGTTTTTTGGGGACGATTATCCAAAAATAAATGTGTTGATGTGATTGATTCTTGTGCTTGTATTTCACTGTTCTTTTCTCTATGTTATTATGTGATAATTGCAGTAGAATTCACTTTGATGTTTATTGAAGGGTTTTTTAAATAACTTATTGTGGAAAATAAGTAGGAGAAATAAATCAGCTACTGCAGTAGAATTTCGTGTTTGGAATTTTCACACATCAGTGGACAATGCAATTGCTAGTAGTAGTCAGGACTCGAGAGACAAATGTGTCATACTGAACACAATTGATTCAATATTTAGGATGCTTCTCAGTTGCAGTAGTTGCAGTTGCAGCAACAACAATTGAGAGGAAGTTGCAGTGCAGATGCAGGTTTGGCAACACTATGGTAGTGTCTGTAGTAGCACAGATGCAACATCTGAGTTGCGCAGTGGTTGGTGGGCAATAGCCAAACATCAACAACGTGACAGAGGGTGGTGCAGAGACAAAGTATTGTGGCAGTGTGCAACATTAGAGAGAACACCTTCCTCGCTAAGAGGGAGTGTTTGTTTTTGTAGCATCAGAGGTGTTCTTGTCTCGAAACTTTGTGGAGAGGCTAAAGCACATGAGTTCTCCATAACCCATAAATCATTTATGAAAATTCCGCCTATAAGTGTCTCAATTAGATTATTAGCCTATTTTTAATCTGAACTTAGGAAAAGGGGTTAAGTAATCAGAATTAGTTGAGATATGGTGTGAATCATCTAGAAACTCACACGGATCGACAATGAAATAATCTGGGCCCTTGATTAAGTTTTAATCTTGGCAGTTGGAGGTCCAACATAGGATTATAAGAAGTCGTCGATGGGTAGATGGAGAAGATACTTGTGAGAACCACAGAGAGTTCGATTTCCTTGAAGAGTTCAATTTTCTAGAGAGTCGACAGTGCTGGAAGAGTTCGAGCTTCAGTAGGGAAGCAGAGACAGAAAGGGGCAGAGACAGTGAAGATGGAGGAAGATTTCCAGATCCAGTGAGTGCATTGCAAAGAAAGGCCAAAATTACTCCAGGAATCTGTGGATAGGTAGCGCAAAGGCTTCGGAGGGTAGTTCGATTTACTGAGGAATGTTTTCAGTTCTAGAGGCCGAGAAAACGTTCTAGAGGGCTGGAGAACCATTTTCCTAGTCGGAATCAAGCAGGACGGCTAGACTGGCAGTCGATTCAAGCAACACATGTAGTAGGCAACATTAGGTTGACATAGAGCCTTTGTAGGCCAAGTTGGATGGCTAGCCTTTTAGAGCTCAAAGAGTGCTGGGATTGCTCATAGTGAGGGTAATTTCCCTCAGATTATTTTTTCTAGTATTTTCTCTACAAGATAGCCATCATTTGGCATGTAGATTATACTCAGAGTTTCTCACTGCTGCATAATATAAAAACCTTCAACTGCTGCACTGATTTTCCTAAGTTGGTTTTTGCGCAAGACATTTGTCCAAAAATAACTGTGTTAATTTTGATGTGTGTGCAACATATTTCTCAGTTTTCTAGCGCTATTATTTTTTCGTAGTTGTATTTATGAAAGTTGCAGTGTGATTTATTTAGTATTTACTATAGCAGAGAAATTGTTAAATTCATTAACAATTAGAAGAATAATTTCCAGTTGCTGCAATAGTATTTGAGTAGTGAAATTTTCACATGATGAAATCTAAGGGAAACCTACTATGGAGATATCAAACTAGAAGGGAGTAAGGTGAAGAAAAACATTAGTTTTTCAAAACTCTAGTTATCACTTTATGAGGGGGTAAATTCAAGAGGAAAGCTCACTAGGAGTTCCTTAAGGGATGTCCAACATTATTTAATTAAAGCATCCAATACTTCACCAAATTTTCACATAAAGATAAGCAATTAAACAAGAACATAGAAACCCTAGAAAAAATTCTTGCATGCAATAATCATTAAAAGATATTTAAAAGTAAAGATATGCATGAATAAATCCTTCATTATCCTAAAGTGATGTTTCCACAACAATACTGAATCTCCAATAGCAAAATTATCCACAAAGATCACATCTCCACAAGAGTACAAGGCTACAACAACTCGTTCGAAAGTCCACAAGTGATGATGAAATTAGAAGTGAGGTGACCTTTATTTATATGAGGTCTAAGAAGCTCCTAAAACAAGTTTGACAACAAGTAAACCTTGGGTTTCAAGCCAACCCACAAGCTCAATGTAAAATTGTGCCACAAAAGACCCACATGTTTGAGACGTTAGCCTCTAAGTGATGATGTCATGCCATTTTTGGGCTTTAGATGCCATGTGATGGTGAGTATAATGCTGAAAATGTGTCCAAGTTTCTTGATCATGCATCATTTGAGGAATATTCCTCAAATCAGCCTCAAAGTAGCTCCAAGGGTCCTATTGTCGCTCAAATTGTACAAGCAAGATGCAACAATGTTAAAATTGGCAACTAGGGCCAAACTCCATGTGGATCACCTTATTTATGGCTACTGATATTTTTCCTAGATTTCTCTCATTGAGAGGTGTAGGATTGATCTAAAGGTCATCTGATTCCGATAAGTAGTTATGGAGATATGAATTTATTTTGATTATGGAAAAATTGTCAAGGTCAGCCAACAAACTTATGTAGCTCAGAAGCTCAACAATCATGTCTATTCATCCTCAACATTTGCATATAAATACAAGGAGCCTCCTCCTCATTTGGACAATTCAATTCACTCATCTTCTCTCTCTCTCTCCTACGCATAAAAGGAGCCCCTCTCTCTCACACGTGTGGCTGAAAGGAAGACGTCCTAGGGCAAGGAAGACACAGAAAGAAGGATGCTAGGGTAGTAGTAGGTCATCTCTTTGACCAACGTTGACCAAGCGTTGACCATCCAGAAGTGTAGATTGGGTGTGGTTGCCTCTCCTAGGTAGGCTGCAATCTTTGGCATGAAAACCAAGGTGATTTGACCTCTGGTTTGTCCGGTGTTGATTGCCCTAGTTTAGGGCTGCAAGTTGACTTCTGAAATCTGCAAATTGACTGTACATTTGGGGTTGTTCAAGGGCTGTTTCTTCAGGCTATTCAAGGGCAAGTTGACCGGAAATTGACCAAGCATATTGGAGGTCAATTTCAACTAGTTTGACCAAGTTTGTCTTTGTTGATCTAGGGTTTGCTGCCACAGATATAAAATTACAGAATTCAGATTTTGTACTATTTCTCTCTACTGAACTATTGAAGATAAAAGAATATTTGATTCAAAGGATTTCCCCGCATTGGGGTTTGTCCCTGGCTAGCCGCCACATCTTGTGTCTCTTGTCTTGGCTTGTTTTCTGTTGATCATTTAGTGTTCTATCTGCAATTTACTTAATGTATATGTGATTGCTAATCTGTGAGTAATAAGAAGAAAAATAAGTAAACTGCTCTAAGCATAGAACATAACATAGTTTAACAAACAACGATCAAGGCGGGGCTGTCACTCTGATCCCCCCCCCCCTCTTCGTTCTAGTTGCCTCCCAACAACAGGCTATTGGGGGTAGTCCCTATGAGATGTGAAGATGAAAGACCTGTTGGTAATCAACAAGTATGGGAGACACAACTGAATGACTTGATAACTCGGTTAATTTAGCAAGTTTGATGATTTGATTAGATTACTTTGAAAGACCAGTGCCTTAATGGAGTCAAATTTACTTGCTTAAAGTGAGTTATCTACTAAGCCACTAGATGAAGAGTTGCTGCTTTAGGATGCTTCACTATCCTATATGAAATGCAACACCTAAAACTAAGTGAAATGCAAGATCTTGGTTTATGTTAAATTAGATGCCTAATTAGGTGAATCTTTTATCTCAACTATTTTGAAGCTAGTCTCTAGAGTAGGTTGTGGAGAGAAGCCCAGGGAAAGATAGCAATGGCTATATTAACGATGCCTCCCTTGAGAATTTAACCACCCGATGCCTTCATCACTGCAAAGACTATGGCTCTGACGACTGCAAGGTGATTGTGTTAACCACTAAAGAGGGACTAGGCTTTGCAAGCTAGGTGAGAAAGGTGGTCCTATCTCTTTATCAACTAGGTTTATGCTTGAAGGTAAATTAATTAGTGCAAGACTTATCCTAAAATGCAAGTGCAAAGTATGAGTGATTACTTTTAGGGTTAAAGTGTTAAATGCTTTAAGTACTTAGAGACAAATTACAATGATATTCAATTTAGAATAATGAAGTACTTAACAATGTATAAGGACAATCTTCACAAAGGAAAGTGCTCAATGAAGCAGATAGATAGCGCCAAAAATGTTGCTAAGATCTCAATAGACAATTGCTCATGAAATGACCATAAATCCAATGCTTCTTTCAACAATGCCAATGAGATGATGATCTTTAAACACAATTAGCAAATTCTCAAAAATTACTTCAAGATTTCAAGATTACTCTTATCACGATTATGATTACCAATTTAAGTGCTTTAAGAGTGATTAGATTAGCAAGATTATAAACTTAGATGAGAAGCCTAATTGCAATACACAACGGTAGTATGCTTATTACAAAATAGATCGACAAGAAATCCAATAGCCAATTTCAGTGAGCAATGACAAGTGAAAGTATTTTATTTGGAAACCAGTGTCACAATAATGCTAGCTATCAATGAGAGAAAGAGAACATTCATCAACAATGTTATTTCTCTAATCCAATCTCATCAAAGAATTGTCAAATTAATTATCCCTTTAGAGCACTCATGTGAATGCAAAACAATGATATGCTAATGCAAGAGATGCAAAAATGCAATGAAATGCAAGATGAGGTAGCCAAGAGATCAATGATTGCAGCAATAAAGAAAAACACCAAATTTCACTAGAAAACACTTATTCAAGATGCCGAATATGCAAGGAACAAATGCCAAATGAAATTAGATGACTGCCAACAAATTTTGACACCACTGCTATGTTTATATGAGACCTTGTACAGTATATATCAGACCTGATTTTTATGACAACCTTCAAGAAATGACAAAATATGCTAAGAAATGCAAGCCCAATGAGTGCAAATGGTGAATCAATGACAAAATATGACTGCTAGCTTGCCTTTATGCCATTGTTATGTGAATTTACCACTGTTGTAGGTGATTTTGCTCAAGCAAACATATCAGATTTTGAAATTACCAAACAGTCTTCAAAAATTCACTTATATACAATCAATTTAACCTCAAGATTAATTTCTAATGCCTTAAGTGAATGATTAGTGAATTTAGGACTATTTAGGATGTGTTTATGCCCTGAAATACATCGCTGTAATAAAATGCTTCAAAATTCAAGATGAAAACAGTGATGACTATGGTCGCTCAGATTGTATAGGTAATGCGACAATGGCTCAGGTGACTGTTGTTCACTCTGTTCTCGTTGTCTCCCAACAACATGCTATGGGGGTAGTTCCTATGCAAATGAGATGATGGAAGACAAGTTGGCAACCAACAAGCCTAGGAGACATGGATGAGTGGCCTAGCTACTTGGTAAAATTTAGCAAGACTTAAAGATTGATTAGATGAGACCAGTGCTTCATGGAGTCTCAATTTTTGCTTATTACAAATCAAGACAAAGTAACCAGATGGATAACCGTTGTTTAAATGATAGACTAACTTATATGAAATGCAAGAGCTAAGATCTAGGTGTAATGCAAGGATCTTGGTTAGTTTTAGATTATATGCCTAGTCTAAATGAAATCTCTCTCTTAACTGTTTTGAGACCAGTCTTTAGAGTAGATTGAGGGATGAAGAAGCAAGAAGAGGATTGATTAATGATACTTTCCCTTGTGTTCCAACCACCTAGTGACTCTGGCGCTGCAGAGACTGTGGCTCTGACGACTGCAAGGTCACTGTGTTAACCACTAAAAAGGGTTGAATCCATCAAGTTGAACGAGAAAGGGTTGTCCTAAGAGTCTATCAACCAAGCTTATGCTTGGAGGTAAGTTATTAAGTGCAAGACTAAGACTAGAATGCTTTATGCAATGATGATGAGTGAAATTCTTAGTTTGAGATTAGCTTAATGTTCAAGTACTTTAAGTTATGATGAATCCTTAACAACAAGAGTACTTATCAATGAGCTATATGTAATCTCACAATGAAGGAAGTGCCAATTAAATTAGTGCCAACAATAAATCAATCCACAAGATACTTAATCAATAATAACAATTGAAGGAACTTAGGGCAATCATCCTCTTATTAATTAATCAATGATTGTCAACACAATATGCCAATCACAATATGCCAATCAAAATTACTCAAGATATTCAATTTCCAATAATGATCTTATGTGAATGCCACATGCCAATTAGATTTCAAGTGCTCAAAATAAGTTACAATCATCAACAAGATTAGAAGATTAGAGCTTAGATGTGTGAGTGTTTTAGTGCAAAGTTTTAACAATTCTTATAGCTAACACAAGACAAGTAAATGTTAGATTCCAATGTTTTGGCAACAAATCTTCGCCAAAATGAATTACTTGGAGCATGAAGCAATAAAAGCCACTTGTGAGGACTTATTTGATGTCATATCAGATTTGAAATGATTTGTTACAGTAGTAAGGAAAATGGACAATCAGTGAGCTATTGATGCTACAACAAGTGCCAAATTATGCGCAAAACTTAAAGTAAGCTTGCCAAACTGAAAAAATTAATTTTTTAACTCTTCAAGATGCAATATTCAGAAAATATCAGATTTGATTTCATAGTTATGCAGAGACATTCCAGCAAGCTAAAAACTAGATCTAGGTTGGATTTTCAATGCCCAAGTGGCCAAAAATTTAGGAAAATTTTATTATGAAATTTTTAGTCTTTAGATAATTTAGTTGTGATTTTAGGGCACTTGTATCACTGTTACAAAGAATTTATTACAGCTGTACCAAAACAAAGATAAAATGAGGGCTTAGAGAGCAACAAACCCTTTGCCCAAAACCTTGTAGATCACTTGCCCAAAACTTGTCAAAATTTCTTCAATGATTTTGCCAGCTGAAAACACCAACTTGGAGCAAAATTTTCTACAAAATACACCAAATTTTAGTCCCAAAAAATTTCAGAAATAGGTAAGAGTCAAATTAGGGCCAAAGAGGGTAACACTAGGCCTAGTAGGGCTAGCGTTGGTCCGGAGAAGGCCTAGAAGGCCACGGAAAAGGCAAAAGAGGTGGGAAAAGAGGCCACAAGGGAAGAGTGAAGGGCAGAGGAGGGAGAGAGCCTTAAAATGGATGCGGCTAGGCCCTACGGGCCTTAGGAACCCACAACAAGCCCTCGAGGGCTGTCGCCTAGGGCTTACGAGGGGGGCTGAGGCCTCCTAAGTCCATGTCGAGGCATGAAAAGCCCTTTAAGGATTGACACTGGGCCAAATAGTGAAGTCTGAGGCCCCTAGAAGCTACAGATAGTCCTAAAAGGGCATGAAAAGATGACGTTGGGGGTTTTTAGGATGACGCAGAGGCTGAGGAGGGAGATGTTGGTCTTGGAGAGGCTGCATCCGGGCCTAGGAGGGGTGAAACCTCAAACCCTTGCTTCAAAAAAATTAATTTGCTTCAGATCTGAAATTTGCTACAAATTCTTCAATGGTTAGCCTGCAAAAAATCTCAGAGACTAGATCATACTATGAAGGGCCTAGATCTAGCTCTATTCTAGTTTTTTCACTTGGTATTATCTGCAAAAAATGGAGATAAAAATACCCAAAACCCCAATATATACAAAAAATCTTAAAACCCCAAAACCCCAATTAGAAAAAATAATCTACAAATATATTATACAAATTTATTTACAAATTTACAAATGTACAATGTTTTTTAAAAGAAATTTTGAAGAATAAATTTTTATGGAAATTCTCTTTGATAAATGACTTATAATACATTGGAAAATAAATGCAAGCCACAACACAACAAATGTTTGAAGTCCAAACAAGGTCGGCTTATGCCCACAATTTGTGAACTTGGAGCCCAAGGAATGGGGAGCTTACAAACATTGTATATTTTCCTCAAGAAAACTTGTTAGACATATGGTGAATCAGATCACTTAAAATAGACCCAAAATCAATTAATATAATGTTTTTATCACCATCTAATGAATAAACAAACTTTAAAAATTTAAGCCCAAT
The DNA here is from genome assembly GCA_000404065.3 of Pinus taeda. Taxonomy (NCBI): domain Eukaryota; kingdom Viridiplantae; phylum Streptophyta; class Pinopsida; order Pinales; family Pinaceae; genus Pinus; species Pinus taeda. The sequence goes on along the minus strand of APFE030574365.1, from coordinate 195,854 downwards.
ATAGGAAATCCCATACCCAACACATACCATAAATCAGTGAACAATAAACTCCATGAATTGCACCCCAAAGTTTTTATTATGATTCAAAAAAACGTTCCTAGCGGGACAATAGCGTTACATCAACTTTTTTGCAAAATTTCCTTAGCAAAAAATCAGATGGGTTGAGACCTAAGTCACCAGGTTCGAGTTCGAGTTCGAGTTTGGCGACCATGAAATTCGAATAAAGTTCGCCAACTAAAATTTTGTCAATAAAATTCGACATAAAATTCGACATATAGAAATTCGAAAATATATATATATATATAAAATCAATTTAAAGTCAAATTCATATAAATCTATGACTGGAAGTTACATAATTCCAAGATGAATGAATGCATTAACATTTGACACTTTAATAGCAGCAGTTCAATGCTTAATAAATAGTGCTCATGTTCAACAATGAAAAAACAGTGCTCATGAATGAATGAATGAATGAAATAGTGCTCATGAATGAAAAAACAGCGGCAGTTCAATGCTTAATAACAACAACAGTTCAATGCTTAATAACATATTAACAAGCCATAACATACATGAGGCTGTTGGCAGCAACATTGTGAAATTAAACATACAATTCATGGTAAATACTAAACACCAGAATCTGTTTCTTCAAGTTTCAGCAAACTGGAAATTAATAACCAAAAGTTTAAACTTTAAATTTAGAAAATTGTTCATGCAAAAACTAAACTAGAAATCTAAAACAGGAACACAAGTTTTATTCTTGATGTTCCTGTTGCCCACTTGTTACATCAAAAAGTTCTATGTCATCAAGAGCAGTATGAGCTGTGAATCCGCTAGATGCTTCAGCACCAGATTCATCAGTGAATTCCCTGTCAGTGTTTATGTCACTATCAATGTACAAATCAGCATCATCCATTGTTGCATTTGGAACAGGATCGATCCACGGCGTAGAAGAATTGGATGACTCTTTAGTCACATTCTTCAATGCCAACTGCAAGTTACTACGAACATAAACAAGATCTTCTAATCTTCCAGATGACAATCTATTCCTTTTTTTTGGAATGGATGTGGTCAAAGGAACTCCAATTCCTTTCACATGCTGATGCACTTGCTCCCTGGCTTAAGATACGAATTGCAAAATTTTGCAATTCTGGTGCCCCTGAACCATAAAATTCCCACCATCCAATTGGATCACTTCTGCTCCTATCATACTTTGCTGATTGTGTTCCAAATAATCCTTCTTCTAACCTGTATCAAGTTGAGAGTCTCAATCAGTTCATATACAAGTTACAACAAGATTCATATAATTGCAAGACATTAACAACAAGATTCATATAATTGCATGCAAAAGAATATAATTGCAAGACATTAACCTGTATGCTCTCAACTGACTTATGATCAAACCTGCAATCTCTGGATCTGGATTTAGCTTCTCAATAGACTGGATAAGTCCATTCATGATTTCTTCATCCTTATGTCTTGGTATCCCAAACAATCTAGGTTCCAAATAGCATGCTGCTGCATGTAATGGACTATGCATCATCTTCCATCTATGATCAATTAAATCCCATATCTCCTTGTAATCAGCTTCCACATTATTAAAAGCAGCTGCAATGGCCTCTTTGCAACGATCAAGGCTTTCATAAACAAAACCCATACAAGGTTTGTCACGATCAACCATGCGGAGCACATTAACAATTGGGCTACAAATTTTTAAAACTTTGTTTGCATTTTCCCAAAAGCCATTATTGAGCACTATTTCTTCAACATTTTTCCCCTTAGTTTCTTTTGAGAGGGTTGATCTCTCCCACTCAGTGTTGCAAAAAACAGCTCTTAGGCTCGCTTTTTCCTCAACAACTCTTTTCAGAGTAATATAAAAAGTGGCAAACCTTGTATCGCAAGGCCTCAACAACTCTTTTTGATGCATTCTTCCTGTATATGCTCAAAGTGAGACGATGGTTGATGATGAAGTTTGAAATTGTTTTGGCTCTTCGGATTGTTTCATTGACCCAAGGAAATTTGGCTAAGTCACGCAACATTAAATCCAAACAGTGAACTGCACAAGGGGTCCAATAAATCTGATTATATTTCTCCATAATTAGCTTCCCTGCACCAACACAATTTGATGCATTATCTATAACAACATGGACAACATTTTCCACCCCAACCTCTTGAATGGCTTCATCCAAAATTCCAAAAATAAATTCTGATGTCTTCACTTGATCCATTACATTTATTGCCTTTAAGAAAAGTACCCCTTGAGGACAATAAACAAGCACATTGATCAATGGGCGATGACACAAATCTGACCAGCCATCACTCAAAATTGCCCATCTTGTAAGCTTCCAAGACTCTTTAATATCAGCCAACTTTCCTATCACTCTGTCTTTTGCTCTCTTTAGCAAAGTTGTCCTTAAAGCTTCAGATCCAGGAGGAACATAGCCCTTCCCAAAATCAATAGCCTTTTTAATTACATTTTTAAAAAATGGACTCCTCGCCACATTAAAGGGAATTGCACATGCATAAAAATACTCAGCAACAGCATCATCAACTTCCTGTTTCTCAACAGGTTTCCAGAACTGATTTAATGTTTACGTTCCACTTGTTTTTGCTTGAGTAGCTGTAGAACTTGATCCACCAATCTTTGAAACTGAATTGATGGTGTTGGAGGAAGACATGGCAATCTCCCTCTCAATTCGCTGCCTCTTATTTACCCTTTTCTGCTTTTGTATCTGTGAATTGGAATGGTCTTTGTCCACTGTGGCTTTTTGTTCATCTGTGATCTTACTGCAGGCTTCAACACCACCTCCACTTCCATTGCTAATACCGAGAAGGTGATCCACTGCTCTAGTCAAAGTGCCAGTGAAATTATGTCCACACAGCTGACATGAAAGATTAAAACCATCTTTTTGGACAAAATTCCAAGCTACAGCAGTTGATTTTGGTGGTGCCATTGAAAGTTTGAAATGTCTGCAAATTTGAAAACAATATAATTATAAAAATGCAAAACACTGAACAGTAAACACTACGTTGTTCAAAAAATGCAAAACACTGAACAGTAAACACTACGCTGTTCAAAAAATGCAAAAACATACTGAAGTCTGAGTCATATCAGTATGACTGTTTGAATATAAATTCAGTACTGTTTCCGCTGTTCAAAAAATGCAAAAACATACTGAAGTCTGAGTCATATCAGTATGACTGTTTGAATATAAATTCAGTACTGTTTCTTCTTATTACTGGAACCGTTTGACACAATCATATTCTATTTCCGGCAGTTGCCAAGGCAAGTGTGTTTGTATTCAAACTTTAGGCCAAGTAATGAAATCTGAAAAGCACTGAATTTTCTGGTTATTTATTGAAATTTAAATTTGAACCTGATTGTGGACGACTTTTGTAATAAATTGTATTGAAAGTTGAAATTCTATATATGATTGGTGTCTCAAGAGTAAGAACCACGATAGATCCTAAATGCCTCTTGTGCTGTGAGTCCATTTATTGGACACATGTCCTGTGCTGGGTGTTTATCCCAGATGTGTGAGACAAGCAGGACCTGTGTATCTGCCATGTGGGATGCTAAAAGGTTGTATTAAAATGTATGTTTGGCCTTTTAAAACGGTACAAAGGATATGATTTGATGAGTTTTTGGTTCAGTTATCTATATGTACAGTCTGGAAGTCTGGAACTCCCATGATAACTTCACAACTGTATAAGTGAGTGGAAACTCCGAGATGACTTTTTTTAATTTTGGTAATGTGGGAAGAGATAGGATTTGAACATTCTTCGGGCATAGAAATAAGGTCCCAAATTAAGTTGTTCCAGTCACTGATTTCTTCAATCCTCCTATCTTTTTCCATCCTTTGCTCAGATAGGTTGTGACTGGAACTGTTTGACCAAGAAATTACAGAGTTGGCACTTCAAACTCCTCGATAATATCAAGTGTTTCATACCAAATTTATGTAAAGTCACAGTTACGGTGTTAACTGTTACCTAACCAGGCATCCAGAGAGACTTAATAATGGAGTTGTTCTTCCACTGTTGACCTACAAGGATGTTTAGAACTATCACTATTTTTCATTTCCCAGATTTTTAGATTGTCAAGAGCAACTTGTGCATCCTTTTGTTTAATGATCCAAGTTTTTACTTGGTCAGAACACTCAATGAGCTTGTCATGTAATCGCTCAATTTCATTCAACATTTTATAAAAGTGTTTCTATAAATTGAAGAATTTTTCATTTATTAATAAGGCTTCAGTCTTCAAGAAATTGGCACTTCCCTGTTTGGATTTTAATTCTTCAACCTGTGTTTCAAGAATAGAAATTTGTTGTTTATATCCAGATATTTCTATGATTTGTCTTTCCTGTACTGATGCATTTCAAAATTTGGCTTAGAATGCTCTTCGTTTATGGATTGCATTTCTTTAACATGAGTCTCTTGAATCCTAAAAACATCAGCATACTTAGCTACCAGTTGAATAGCTTGTTGTTTGTGTTTTTTTTCTAACTGGATGTCCTACCTGGAGGCTGGGTGACGGGTCCTGAACGCTGAAGACGGCAGCGTTGAGCTCGGACTCCGGAGCAGTGAGACGGCAACGTCAATGAAACGGAAACCCTGAACGTCTGCATGAACGTCTGCGTGAACTTCAGAAGCCTGAACCCTGAACGTCTGTGTGAACTTCAGAAGCCTGAACCGTGAGCGTCGATGAAACCGGGGTCCGGAACGTGAGCACAGTAGCAGTGTAGCAGTGAGCAGAGACGGCGTCGCGGCGAAATGAAAGTTGAAAACCTAACCCGATACCCGACTCAACTAATAAAACCCGCGGAAAAAAAAAAAAAAAAACGAATTTAAACGATTTTTCCCGATTTTAAAGCGAATTTCATCGTTTTTCACACGAATTTCTTCCGATTATATTCGAATTCGGGTTTTAGTTCGAGTTCGCCATTAAATTCGGCGAACTCGAACGAACATATTCGTTTCAGCATAAAATTCGGCGATTTTCGAATTTCAACCATTAAATTCGGCGAATCTGGTGACTAAGCCTGCATCACTCTATGTGGTCCAGTGTGGCTCTGAGTGGCTCAGCGTCCCTCTGCGTTAGCCTGCGTAGGCTTTGTGTCTCTCTCTGCGCTGTCTCCCACTGTCACTGCATCACCTCCTACTCTGCACTATCTGCTGTTGATGCCGTCCTCTCCCTCCACCCTGCAACTCTCCCTCTGAAATCGATCTCCTCTACTTAAGAATCGATTTTCCTTGAGATACTAAGTATCTACCAGTGTGTCTCCAAATGATCCTCAAGTCTTCTCTTATACTTTTCCTGTTGACGAATCAACGGCCGAGGTTAAGTCCCTAATCAATGGCTAAGATTAAAACAAACTTGATCCTCGTCTCTTAAAAGCTTCTCACCCTTATCTTTATCTTATCTTTCTTCCTAGAGCCTTGGTGAGGATGTTTGCCACCTGTTATCTTGTAGGAGTGTATCTCAACTGTACTGCCCCTCGTTGGACACAATCTCTGACAAAGTGACACCTAATATCAATGTGCTTCAATTGATCATGAAATACTAGATTCTCAGAGAGCTTGATGCAACTATGATTATCACACATGATTCTACTCGCTTCCATCCTTCTCTTGAATAGATTCACAAGCAATTTCGTAAGCCATATGGCTTCGCACGAAACTATGCTAGCTGCCATATATTCAACTTCAACAGAGCTCAGAGCCACATATTTCTTGTTAAATTTGGCAACTAGGGCCAAACTCCATGTGGGTCATCCTATTTATGGCATCTAATATTTTTCTTGGATCCCTCTCATCGAGAGGTGTACGATTGATATAAAGATCATCCGATTTCGATAAGTATTCATGGAGTTATGAAATAATTTGTGTTATAAGACAATTCGTCAAGGTCGGCCAGCGACCAAATAAACCCCACATGTGCTCAAAGTTTTAGTATAAATAGAGGTGGCCTTCAAGTCATTTCAACGCACACTTGAGATCTCTTCCTCTCTCTACTCGTCTTTGGGTTTTAGTAGGAGGAGAGATCCTAAGGGATAACGCTGCCCTGATCCAGAGGGCAGAAAGTCGGAGCTGCCGAAAAACCCGGAAAAGCTGGAACTATTAGAGAAGCTGGAAAAGTCGGAAATGTCGGAAAACCCGGAACTACCGGAAAAGCTAGAAAAGCTGGAATTGCCGGAAAAGCCGGAGCTGCCGAAAAATCCGGAAAAGTTGAAACTGTCGGAACTGTCAGAACTTCTGGGAACAACCAGAACTGCTGGGAAGAGCTAGAATTGCCAGAATTGCCGGAACAGTCGGAGCATCTATCTTCGAAGGAGAGCAGCATGCAAGGGACAACTAACTAACATTGGGACATTTGTATGGTACCTAGCAGCAAATACACCAAGCATGCAATAGCAAGCATGCTAAGGACAACAAGCAAGCAAGGGACAACAAGCAAGCAAGGTGCAACCAACACATAGGTTAGGATGGCAACATGGTGCAACAATGGCACATAATGTAGTACAGTGATGGGTACAGTCATGTTAATGAAGCGTGGTGAGATGCAGCGTAGTGATGATGGATGCATCATGGTGCAACGCAGTGAGGTGCAACATGATGAAAAAATGCAGCACAATGATAGGTGGAGTCACCTTGGAGAATTAGTTGAAGAAGCATGTTTTCAACTGATCTCATGTATCATCTTCTTAGAGATGATCTATGTTCTTATCTAGATAAGTCAAAGTGTTGACTTCTGTTGTAAACGTACTCTCTCTCTCTCTCTCTCTCTTTGCTGAACTATTGAAGAACATATAAGAAGAATTGATCAATGGTTTCCCCACATTGGAGTTTGTCCCTGGCTAGCACCACATCTTGTGTTCTCTTGTCTTGGCTTGTCTTCTGCAATTTATGTTTATGTTCTATCTGCAATTTACTTTAATGCTGATGTGATTGCTAATTTGGAAAAGATATGGAGCTAACTATGAAAATTGAAATAAATTGCTCTAAGCATAAAACATACCTAAAGTTAACATGGTATCAGAGTTGAGGTGAAGACAATGCCCAAGCAAAAGTGAACGAGAAATCATTGAAGACAGTTGGGAAAGGACAAAAGGATCAGTGGATTCCTCATCCCTCTTCAAATTCACCAAGGGTGAAGTCGAAGTAGTGAATATTATCAGAATGGCACAACGGAATATGGCTTACCTAAAGATCACTTCATTAGAAGACCAAATCTCAGGGTGGAAGGAAAGGCAGATAACTAGTTCGGCCATTATGCGAAGGAGTGTCCGAATGGCAGGGACACATCACTTGATGATGATACAATCATTCTAGGGACATTCTTCAATGATCAAAGGAATGACAGGTAATGCAGGTCATCAAGGAAATGGCCGACTCTTCATAGAAAGCAAGGAACCCCAGGTATGAAGAATCAAATGTTGTTTCTGATAAGATAAATAAGCGTTATCTTGTATTGGCCCTCTCCTTTAGATTCTTTGGGAATCTGGCTTATAGATTGTAGTGCTTCAAGGCACTTCATTGGATAGATGGGTGCACTCTCAAATTTGTTAGAGATGGAAACAATCATGGGATTATACTTGGAGCCGATGCCACCTATCCCGGAAAGAGTGTAGGGAATGTTAACTCTCAATTGAATAAGAGTAACTCGATTCATTTACAGAATCTCTTTTATGTACCTAATCGCAAGAAGAACATGGTGTCCATCTCAGAAATGGAAGTCAAAGGTTTCAGGGTGGCATTCATTGATGGAAAGGTACGTGTTAAAAAATATAATTTTCAAAAATGCTTCTTCTCATGGATTCAGGGTTGGCAATTTGTATTAAGTTGCAGGATGGTCCATTGGGGATCATGTCAATTGACATATCGCATCTATAACACTAGAGGTCTACCTATGGGGCCCTACCTGATGTGAGTCAAATGGTGATAAGGATGTTTGAATTCAAGTAGAGCATGAAGGTACATGTCTGAGATGTATCGAAGGAAAATCTTATAAGGGGACCATTCTCCTCATGCAAAAAGTCCACAGGTTTGGAACAACTCGAGGAGTTTGAGATTCATGATCTGGAATCTCATGTATACAAGTGGAAGAGAGCCCTCTATAGCTTGAAGCAAAACACCCCGGGCGTAGTATGAGACGATTGATAGCTGTCTGATGAAGCTAAGATTCACTAGGAGTGAAACTAATCCAAACTATTACCCGAAGGTTGTGGATGATAGACCTCTCATATCGGCACCTTATGAGGACGACCTATTTCTGACAGGTGCAGACCCTCTTATTTGCAGAAGTAAGAGGGAGTTGGATTCCAGATGTGGAATTATAAATTGCAAGCCTGTGACTACCTTGAGGATCTTAACTTTCAAAAGTTATATGGTAGTGATGTCGGACTAGATTTGGGAAATGCCCCTGAGTTTCATAAACTCATTCTTGTTGATGTTCTTGGTGAACTTCCGTCCGGACATGTGTTTTGCAGTTAACATGGTGAGCTCATATTTGGTTGAGCCTCACTGGATTGGTGCCAAGAATCTTTTGAGATATCTTTGGGGCATAATCTCTCATGGATTGATACACTGCCGGAAATATGAAACTGCATGATTATTATAATGCTGACTGGGTAGGCAGTGTGGAGGATCACTAGAGCACTTCCCAGTGCTGGTTCTCTTTGGATTCTGCTTCGATATCATGGATGAACAGGAAGCAGAAGTCGGTTGCTATAAGCACTGCCTAGACCGAATACATAACTACGAGTATGATCTCGTGTGAAGCTGCATGGTTGTAGAAGATCTTTAAGTGAGCTGTTTGTACACATGATGAATACCACTGTGATTCTCTATGATAACCATAGGAGGGTTTCGATTATTGAGGAATCTCGTATTCGATGATTGCTCCAGCAGATAGACATCAGATACTGCCTTATCTGGGATATGGTAAGTCGATGAGCAAGGAGGCTCCATCGCATTGAGACTGATGTACAAGTTGCGGACATTTTGTCAAAACCTTGGGGAAGGGTCAAATCTGTGACTTTCCCGAACGACTTGGAGTCGTTGAGAGACCTTCTTATAAGGGTCCTACATGTTGCATGCATTGAGCTCTAGGAGCTCTGGGGGGCTTGGGGTACTTACTGGAGCAACATATGACCACAAGGCGTCTCAACCTCCCCTGGTGGTGCACTATGTACAGGATGGCAAGTTCAACCTTCCCCTGTGATACCCCGTGGTGACTGTGGAACAAGATGATTAGTTCTCCTGTGGGCTGGGATGATTAGTTCTCCCGTGGTAATTGTGGAACAGGATGATTAGTTCTCCTATGGGCTAGAATGATTAGTTCTCCCGTGGAAACTGTGGAACAGGATGATTAGTTCTCCCGTGGGCCAGGATGATTAGTTCTCCTGTGGGCCAGGATGATTAGTTCTTCGTGGCATCCACTGGACAGGATGATTCGTTCTCTTGTGGACAAGATGATTAGTTCTCCTGTCGAGGCATCTTACCCATGCAGTCTGGGACTCATGGGAAGTACCTCTCATCTGATCAATGAGCAGGGAAATGAGGATAGTGACCATAGTAGTTCTATCGATGGACACATAGTTGTATCTACCGTACTCCCTATGCTAGGATGACCTCCATTGATTTGGGATCAGTATGAGTGGTTTGAGACACTCTCTTGTGACATTGATCTGGGATCAGTATGAGTGGCTTGAGACACTCTCTTGTGATAATGATCTGGGATTAATATCATTGACTTTGGGTCAGTAAGAGTGATGTGACACACTCTCTTCAAGATGAAACTGACTTCGGGTCAGTAGAGAATGGTATGAGACATTCTCGATCAATTCTTCTTCTTCATGGTTCAGCGGAGTAGAGCATAGAAGAGCAAAGCAGAGCATAGAAGAGCAAAGCAGAGCTCAGCAGAGAAGAGCTCAGCAGATCAGAGCAGTGCAAGGCACTGATGGCAAAGATAGTACAGTCAGACATATGGATCAGCAGATGGAGTTCTCCCTAGTTGAGAAGGAGTGTTAAGATTGGCAACTAGGGCCAAACTCCATGTGGGTCATCCTATTTATGGCAGCTGATATTTTTCTTGGATCCCTCTCATTGAGAGGTGTAGGATTGATCTAAAGATCATCTGATTCCGATAAGTATTCATGGAGTTATGAATTTATTTGTGTTATAAGACAATTCGTCAAGGTCGGCTAGCAACCAAATAAACCCCACATGTGCTCAAAGATTTAGTATAAATAAAGGTGGCCTTCAAGTCATTTCAACACACACTTGGGATCTTTTCCTCTCTCTACTTGTCTTTGGGTTTTAGTAGGAGGAGAGATCCTAAGGGATAACTCTACCCTGATCCAGAGGGCAGAAAGCCAGAACTGCCGGAAAAGCCGGAAACGCTGAAATTGCCAAAACTGTCGGAACTACCGGAAAAGCTGGAACTGTTGGAAAAGCCGAAAAAGCCAGAACTGCCGGAAAAGCCGAAATTGCTGGAAAAGTCGGAAAAGCTGGAACTGCCGGGAACTGTCGGAACTACCGAGAACAACCAGAACTGCCGGAACTGTTGGGAACAACCAGAACTACCAGAACTGCCGGGAACTGCCAGAACAGCCGAAGCATCTGTCTCCGAAGGAGAGCAACATGCAAGGGACAACTAACTAACATTGGGACAATTGTATAGTACTTGGCAACAAATACACCAAGCATGCAATGTTATAGCTAGCATGCAAGGGACAACTAGCATGCAACAGCAAGCATGCTAAGGACAACAAGCAAGCGAGGTACAACCAACACATAGGTCGGGATGGCAACATGGTGCAGTAATGGCACATAATGCAGTACAATGATGGGTACAATCATGATTAATGACGTGTGATGAGATGCAACATAGTGATGATGGGTGCAGCATGGTGCAACGCGGTGAGGTGCAACATGATGATGAAATGCAACACAATGATAGGTGAAGGAGTCACCTTGGAGAATCAGTTGAAGTAGCATGTCTTCAACTGATCTCATGTATCATCTTCTTAGAGATGATTTATGCTCTTATCTAGATAAGTCAAATTGTTGACTTCTGTTGTAAACGTACTATCTCTCTCTCTCTTTGCTGAACTATTGAAGAACATATAAGAAGAATTGATTAAGGGTTTCCCCACATTGGGGTTTGTCCCTGGCTAGCGTCACATCTTGTGTCCGCTTGTCTTGGCTTGTCTTCTGCGATTTATGTTTATGTTCTATCTGCAGTTTCTCTAATGCTGATGTGATTGCTAATCTGGAAAAGATATGGAGATAACTGTGAAAATTTAAATAAATTGCTCTAAACATAGAGCATACCTAAAATTAACATTTTTGTTTCCTACTGCACTAGGAGGTCATTCCTAATCCAATGTTGAAACAATACCCAGTTGTACTTTTCTGTTCTACTGAACTTCCAGCCCAATTTGCATCAGTGAACCCACTGAGCCTGATGTCATTGCCTCTGGTGTACAATAGTCCATGCTCGACTGTTCCTTGTATATACATGAGAACATGTTTGGCTGCTGCCCAGTGTGCGCTCTTAGGTTCCACCATGAACTAACTAAGAGTGTTGACAGTGTAACAAATGTATGGCCTTGTATTGACCAGATACATCAGGGACTCTATAAGCTGTCTGTACAAGGTCAGATCAATGTCTTTATCTTTTGATCATCAATCTTCTTCCAGTTGGTGATCATTGGAGTAGCCATAGGTCTACAGTCCTGCATCCTGAATCTATTCAATATTTCTGTAGTATATCTCCCTTGTCCAAGGAAGATCTCACCCTTCTGCTGCCAAACTTCCTACCCCAGGAAATAATGCATCTGTCCCAAATCCTTCATGTTGAATTCTGTGGCTAGGTTCTTCTTGCAGTCTTTGATGAGCTTCGATGATCCCGTTAGGAAGAGATCATCCACATATAACATTAGGATTAGAGGCTCATTCTCTACAACTAGATAGTAGGGATTAGGGTCTATGTCACTCTTGATGAACCCCATCTTCTGCAGTTAGCGATCAATTCAACTGTACCATGCCCTAGGTGCCTATTTAAGCCCGTACAAGGCTTTCTTTAATCTGCATACATGAGATTTCTTCTCATGTGTCTCAAAACCCTCAGGTTGTTCAATGTATACTTCGTCTTCTATTACCCCATTCAAGAATACCGTTTTGACATCTATCTGATGAATCTCCCACAACATTTAGGTTGCAAGGGATATCTCGGTTCTAATAGAAGTATACTTGGCTACTGGGGAAAAGGTTTCTTCATAGTCAATCCCTTCCTTCTGAGCATACCCCTTAGCCACAAACCTTGCTTTGTATTTCTCCACACTGCCGTCTGCAACATATTTGACCTTGTAGATCCATCTTGAACCTACCACTGATTTGTCCTGAGGCTTAGGTACCACTTCCCAGGCATCATTGACTAATGTAGAGCTATATTTCTCCACCATAGCATCCACCCATACTTGATGCTGAATGGCCTCCTAAAAAATAGAAGGTTCCCCAACTTGAGCTACTAAGGCCTAGTATCTGTCTGGCTGTCTTCACTCCCTTTTACTACTCGTGGGCGCACCAATGAAGTCTTCTGCATCCAATAGAATCTGTCAAAGTTCCCGACTCGTTCTTACACTGGTAGTAGGCACATCTATCAGCTCTTCCTCTTCTTGAGATTCCTCCTATTTTGAAGCTTTGTCTTCAGAAATATTTTTGGTACTAGTTTCCGCTGGTTGAAGTGGTTTGACCAACGGCTCGTCTTTCGACTACTCCTCGGAAGGCATTTCTCTGGATTTCCTGAAAGCTCTATCCTCCATGAAATTTACATCCTGCTGAACTACTATCTTCCTACTCCTTGGAAGATAGACTCTATATGCCTTAGCATTCTCGCTATACCCCACAAGATATCCTTTCTCAACAGTTTGATCTAATTTCTTTCTCTTCTCTTCGGGTATATGACAATATGCTAAACTCCCAAATATCCTGAAATGATTGACTTTAGGTGTCTTCCCGGTGAAGACCTTCTTCGGAGCGATTTTGCCCAATGCCCTGTGAGGAGTCCTGTTCTGGACATAAACTGTCGTGCTGCATGCTTCTGCCCGTAGGAATTTAGGCATATCCTGATCATACAACATTGCCCTAACTGCGTCCACAATAGTCCTATTTTTCCTTTCTGCTACTCCATTCTGCTCGGAATTGTAGGGAGCTGTCCACTCTCTTCTGTTGCCTTCCTTAGCAAAAAAATTGGTGAAGTCCTTGTCAACATACTCTCCACCATTGTCTGAGTGCAACACTTTTATCTTGTTTCCCGTCAGATTCTCCAGTAGAGCTTTGAACTCTTTGAATTGACCGAAAACCTCATCCTTGGTTTTCAGAAAGTAGATCCAAGTCTTCCTGGAATGGTCATCGATGAAGGTGACGAAGTATTCGACACCACTAAGAGCTTTTGTGGACATCGGTTTGCAAATGTTTGAGTGTATCAATCCTAGCACACTCTTAGCCCTATTGTTACTTCTAGAAAACGCTGCTTTGGCATACTTGCCCAGGGCACACTGTAATATTCCTAATTAGCCATGGCTAATTAGAATATTCGATTTTGCTCAATTTTTGCCTACTATAGTTATTTGTAAATAAAAAGGTGAGGAAAAGGGGACATAACTCACTTTAGAATAAAAGTCACTTCCTAGTAGCAGAACGTTGTGACTTAAAGGGGAGCCAAGGGGGCCAAAGGACCACGCAGAGATGAGGCCCACGCGGACACTTGGAGGGACTGCGCAGATGGAGAAGGAACATGTGGCAAGAGGGGATTACATTGGAGGAGGTGAGCCTTGGGATTGGGAGAGGCCAATGCTATAAAGGAGAGAGCAACCCCCTCATTTCGTCATTCGATTATGAGTATTTGAGCTAGTCACTTCGACTTGGAGCACGCTGGCTGTTTAGCCTGTCTGCAGCACTATTTAGTGTACGGAGTGTCTCCATTCGGAGATCTCACCTTTAGCCTCGGGGGACTTCGAGTGCTTACTCAGGCAAGGTATTTTCAGCAGTCTTTTTACAGTATTTTTGATCTTTGGCATTGAGGTGGAGCTGAGCATTGGAGGACTGCGCAGTCTTGAGAGGGAGGGATGTAGTTCTTCTGGGGGTAGTTCCGGATTGAGGATTTGTGGAAGAGTTGAGCTGGGATATTGAGCAAGGGATCAACCCTTGCATACTGGAGTAGTTTGGCAGAGTTTCAGGCAATATTTTGGAGGATTCTACTCAGTGGCAGTGCAGGGCCTTGAGGGATTGCGTGATTTCCCATGGGGGTGATTTTCAGCGGTCGGCCATTTCAGAAAAGCTTTTTGGGTTTTTATGGGTTTTCTGAGTAGAGGCGGATTCTAGAGTTTCAACATTTTTTGAGGAGGGGAACAACCCCAAATCCTCATTTGATTTCCTGTAGTAGCAGCAGCACGGCAGTTCTCCAGCAACATCCACGCAGTTCAGAGAGAGGCCATTCCTTTGCTATTTTGAGTGTATTTCTTCACTTGCCTGGTGCAAGTCGAGGTGCCATCCTTCTTATCACCTCCTGTACTCATTCCATTGCTCAGTATAATAAAATAGCTTAGCATTTCTCTCTGCATTTCTCGAGTATCTGCTTATATTTCATGTTTACATTATTATATGTTGCATCACTGATATAAAAATTTTGAGTTTCCCGGTTATTATATCATTTGTGCGTATTTGGTTGGAGTTTACTAGGGTTTTGGGGAATATCTCTAAAATGGGATATTACAGTGGTATTAGAGCATAGATCTGGCTCAACCTGTGGAGCTAGCAATCTATGACACCGGGGGAAAAACCCTACATCTGCAGAGGTAGGAGATACAGAGACGCTGGGCGTAGGTTGGAGAACACCTACGGAGAGGGAGACTGTGTTCTAGTGGTGGACGCAGAACAGAAGGAGCCTGTGGTGGACGCAAAACAGAAGGAGCCCGTGTTGGACGCAAAACAGGAGGATCCGATGGCAGATGAGGACGGGAGGAGATATGCAAACATGCTCCTCAAATCAGTGCAAGATCTGTCGCGGCAGATTGAGGTGATGGGGCAGAGATTCATAGCAGTGGAGGCTAGACATCGTGAGAACCCACGAGTTTTCCACGTTGGTGAGGGATCGGGTACATCCCACCATTTCACGGAGCAGGGTGCCAGTCAGCATGATATTACTCCGCAGATGGCCTCACATGCCCCTATATGCTCTACCATGCCCACTTTCCTAGGAGCAGACACAGGGGTTGGAGCCCAGTAGGAGTCAAAGCTCGGTCATATGAGCGATTATTTTGTAGAGTACCAGGCCTATGGGCAGAAGTTCAAGGATGCTCTTTCATTCAGAGATTTTGTTCAGCTCCAGCGGGATAGTAGACCCCGCGACCATCACAGAGGACACCGACATTATCACGATGGAGATACCCACCACACAACTAGTAGATTCCACTTGCCTACGTTTGATGGTTCATCAAACAGTTTGGCAAGGTCTTGGGTGGAGAAGCTGGACATCTATTTCCAGCTTAACCAGATGTCGAAGGCAGAGGCCATCAAGGTGACGACATTACATTTGGATGGTGAGGCCCAGGATTGGTGGTTCCATGGGATGGTTACACTCAGGCATTCCATATTGACGACGTATGCCGAGTTCACCAGGAGATTGATGGAGAGGTTTGACCGAAGGGATCCGAAACAACACTTTATTGAGCTGACGAGGCTCAAACAGACAAGAAGCCCAAAGACCTACATTGCGGACTTTTTGAGGGTTTCAGTGATGGTGCCAGATCTATCCATGGCATGGAGGATCTACATGTATGTTGAGGGGTTAGCAGAGCCACTTTGGGATCTAGTCAGATTCGCTAGACCAACCACACTTCACGATGCTATTAGTAGGACTCGTGATTTACAGGATGTATTACCCAGGACCCGTACACCCTACCCGCAACGTCAGGCTTTCCAACCTAAGGGGAAGGATGTGAGGATTTCGCCTTCGAAGGGGAATCCAGGAAGAGTACAGATTGATGATGATGCCAGGAGGGAGTTGATGAAGAAGCGGTTGTGCTTCACTTGTCAGGAGCCTTGGGCACCAGGACATAGATGTGCTGCTGGCAAAGCACATTTTATTGAGGTCTTCTCCGAGAGTAGCGGGGAAGAGGATGAGGAGGATGATGTGGAGGCAGGAGATAGTCATGCCGTGCAGGATCCCTTGCCGCCTCCACCACCAGCAGCAGGAGGTGCAACTTTTGCACCTACCGGAGGAGCCCTTGTGGCATTGCGAGGAGTTCCCGAGTATTTGACGCTGCGCGTATGGGGGACAGTACGTGGCCAACGAGTATCAGTTTTGGTCGACAATGGGGCAACCCACAACTTCATCGATGCACAGATGGTTGAGTGGAGAGGTATACTAACAGAGAGCTTCGATGGGTTTTCAGTTTTGGTCCTAGGAGATCAAACCATGGTGTGTGCTCGTTATGTCCCAAAGTTATCAGTGACGATGGGCACTTACACGCTGACTGACCACTTTTTCGTGGTCAACATTCCGGACACCAACATAGTACTGGGTGTCCAGTGGCTCATCACTCTAGGGAAGGTCACTACAGACTGGAAGGCCCTAGAGATGGAGTGGGATGATGAGAAGACAGGGAGGCATGAGAAGATATGGGGATAGCACACATATCCGCCTCAGATTGTTTTGGCTCATCGGATGGAGGCAGTCTTCCGGAAGAGAGACATAGAGTGGGCAGTGGAGCTACGTGCATCAGAGGTAGGGACTACAGGGTAGACGGCACATTCAGAGATATAGTCCATCCTTGATCGGTATGCCATAGTGTTTGGGGAGATTCTGCCGGGACAGCCACCAGACCGGGGGGTTTGAGCACACCATTGAGGAGGGCATACAAGTAGTGATTACTACCCCCTATAGGCATCCCAAGGCCTATCGGGATGAGATTGAGCGGTCCATTCAGGAATTGCTGGCTCTTGGGCACATTCGGCCGAGCACGAGTCTTTTTGCTTCTTCTGTGGTGTTGGTGAAGAAGAAGGACGGCACATTGAGGATGTGCATTGACTATAGGGCCCTGAACAAGAAGTCCCTAAAGAACAGGTACCCCATACCCAGGACCGATGAGTTGTTGGATGAGTTGAGAGGAGCGCGATTCTTCTCAAAGATTGATTTGAGATCTGTGTACCCTCAGATTCGTGTGAGGGAGCAGGACATTCCCAAGACCGCCTTTAGGTGTCACTATGGGCACTTTGAGTTTTTGGTGATGCCCTTCGGGCTAACCAACACCCCAGCTACATTCTAGTCTTGCATGAATCACATCTTCCACAGTCACTTAAGGAAGTTTGTGTTGGTGTTCTTTGATGATATCCTCATCTACAACAGGACTTGGGAGGAGCATCTCCAGCACATTGAGATAACACTGTGCATCTTGGAGGAGCAACAATTCTATGCCAAGCTCTCCAAATGTGAGTTTGGGTTGACGGAGATGTTATAGTTGGGACACATCATAGGGGTGGACGGAGTGAGGGTCCACGAGGAGAAGATCAGGGCCATCAGAGATTGGCCAGAACTGAGGAACGTGACAAAACTTCGAGGGTTCATTAGCATTTGTACTTACTACCAGAAGTTCGTCAAGAGTTTCTCACAGCTTGCTGCACCCCTGACAGATTTGACGAGGAAGGGGGCATTCATTTGGTCAGATACAGTGCAGCGAGCCTTTGACAGGCTCAAGGAAGTCATAAGCAGCTGCCCAGTGCTTGCATTGCCAGATTTTACGTAGCCATTTGTTTTGGAGTGTGATGCGTCGGGAGAGGGGATCGACGCAGTATTGATGCAGGGAGGTCACCCTATAGCCTTTGAGAGTTGGAAGCTCCTTCCACACGAGGGGTTGTATTCTATATACGGCAAGGAGATGCTGGCCATCATGCATACATTGGCCAAGTTCCGACAGTATTTAATGGGTAACAGGTTCAGGGTGAGGACTGATCACAATAGTCTCAGGTTCTTTTTGGAGCAGAAGCAGCTATAGGAGAGGCAGCAGAAGTGGATCAGCAAGATCCAAGCATATGACTTTGACATTGAGTATGTCAAGGGTAAGAACAACGTGGTAGCGAATGCCCTTTCACGTAGACTAGCCACGTTGTCTCTTATGAGCTTGGACACAGACTGGAGGGCTCGACTCTTAGTAGAGTACTCTAAGGACAGGTTTGCATGTGAGGTTTTGGATGCGCAGGTGATGGATGACAGGTACAGGGTGATCGATGAGATCATCTACTACAGGGATCAGATCTTCTTGACTAAGGGGTCTCAGCTAAAGAAGAAGATACTTCAGGCGTCACATGATTCACCATTAGCCGTCCATTAGGGGTTTACCAAAACCTACAGGGCCATTAGAGAGAGGTTCTCATGGAAGGGCCTCAAGGAGGACGTACTCCAGCATGTCCGGGAGTGCGACGTTTGCCAGAGGAACAAGGGGGAGATGAACCGTCCTGCAGGATTATTGCAGCCTCTTCCCATTCCAGAGGGGAAATGGGAGTGTATTACGATGGACTTCATCACAGGGTTGCTCATGGTACAGGGCAAGGATTGCATCTTTGTCGTCGTTGATTGATTGACAAAGTACTCACACTTTTTTGCCATATCCGCACACTACACAACAACATAGGTGGCCGAGCTGTTCTTCAGAGAGATCTTCAGGCCACATGGTCTCCCTAAGACCATGACCAATGACAGGGACAGCCGTTTTATGGGCGGGTTTTGGCAGGAGCTTTTTCGGTTGGTGGGGACGGAGTTGACACTGAGTACCAGTTATCACCCATAGACGGACGGGCAGACAGAGATAGTTAACAAGTGGCTGGAAGGCTACTTGCATAACTATGTCAGTGGGTAGCAACGAGCATGGCTGAAGTGGCTACATCTGGGGGAGTACTTCTACAACACTACACATCACATGTCCATCGGTATGTCACCATTCTATGCCTTGTATGGATATCATCCTTTATCTTTTGCTGACATGATGTTTGGTGCTAGCAAGGCTTCGAGAGCCAAGATTTGGATCCAAGAGAGTCAGGATATTCTCCGAGCTCTCAAGGATAATATGCCTATAACACAGAATCAGCAGAAGCTGTACGCTGACAGGGGTCGGGTGGAGACACAGTTTGAGGTAGGAGACTTGGTCTACCTATTATTACAGCCATACTGACAGTCGTCACTGAAGCAGAAGGGGGTTGAAAAGCTCAAGCCTCGCTTTAATGGGCCATACAGGGTGATACGCAGGATTGGATAGGTTGCATATGAGTTGGAGCTGCCCCAAGGCAGCAAGATTCATAACGTTTTCCATGTATCATTCCTGAAGAAGGCGTTGAGACAGCATGTGACAGTGACAGATGAGCTACCACCCACGGATGATGAGGGGCATCTGGTGTTGCAGCTAGAGGCTATTATTGATACTAGGGAGAGGCAGCTGCGAAGCGGGATGGTCTGGGAATTCTTGGTGAGGTGGAATAATTTATCGGATGAGCATGCCACTTGGGAGAGTGAAAATTTTACAACATCCATCATTTCAGTTGCTTGAGGACAAGTAACGTTTTGCCAGGGGAGACTATAATATTCCTAATTAGCCATGGCTAATTAGAATATTCGATTTTGCTCAATTTTTGCCTTCTATACTTATTTGTAAATAAAAAGGTGAGGAAAAGGGGACATAACTCACTTTAGAATAAAAGTCACTTCCTAGTAGCACAACATTGTGACTTAAAGGGGAGCCAAGGGAGCCAAAGGACCACGCAGAGATGGGGCCCACGTAGACACTTGGAGGGACTGCACAATTGGAAAAGGAACATGTGGCAAGAGGGGATTACGTTGGAGGAGGTGAGCCTTGGGATTGGGAGAGGCCAATGCTATAAAGGAGAGAAGAGACCCCTCATTTCGTCATTCGATTATGAGTATTTGAGCTAGTCATTTCGACTTGGAGCACGCTGGCTGTTTAGCCTGTCTACAACACTATTTAGTGCACTGAGTGTCTCCGTTCGGAGATCTCACCCTTAGCCCCGAGGGACTTCGAGTGCCTACCCGGGCAAGGTATTTTCAGCAGTCTTTTTGCAGTAGTTTTGATCTTTGGCATTGAGGTGGAGCTAAGCATTGGAGGACTGCGCAGTCTTGTGAGGGAGGGACGCAGTTCTTCTGGGGGAAGTTTTGGATTGAGGATTTGTGGAGTTGAGCTGGGATATTGAGCAAGGGATCAGCCCTTGCATATTGGAGTAGTTTGGTAGAATTTCAGGCAACATTTTGGAGGAGTCTCCTTAGTGGCAGCGCAGGGCCTTGAGGGATTGCGTTATTTCCCAAGGGGGTGATTTTTGGGGGTCGGCCATTTCAGAAAAGCTTTTTGGATTTTTCTGGGTTTTCTGAGTAGAGGCGGATTGCAGAGTTTCAACATTTTTTGAGGAGGGGAACAAACCCAAATCCTCATTTGATTTCCAGTAGTAGCAACAGCACAACAGTTCTCCAGCAGTATCCACGCAGTTCAGAGAGAGGCCATTACTTTGCTATTCTGAGTGTATTTCTTCACTTGCCTGGTGCAAGTCGAGGTGCCATCCTTTTGATCACCTCCTGTACTCATTCCATTGCTTAGTATAATAAAATGGCTTAGCATTTCTCTCTGCATTTCTCAAGTATCTGCTTATATTTCATGTTTACATTATTATATGTTGCACCACTGTTACTTTTATTGTTTTGAGTTTCCCGGTTATTATATCATTTGTGCGTATTTGGTTGGAGTTTACTGGGGTTTTGGGGAATATCTCTAAAACGGGATATTACACGCACCCTCTGCATACATCATCTCATTCAGTACTTAGTTCTGGAATTCCTGATACTGTTTTTCTGAGAATTCTCAAAGCCCCATGGTGTAAGTGTCCCATCCTCCTATGCCATAGTTCATTCAAATCTTTGTTTCCATTACTGCCTATCAGTGCCATTGGTGATTCTAGTTGCAACCTGTACAACCTGTTACTTCTGATTTCAATCTGGGCCTTCTTTTTCCAACTCGGGTGTTTGACATATACTTTCTCCTTAATGAAGAAAACGTCATAGCCCTTGTTCTGAAGTTGAGATACGAAAAGTATGTTCATCCCCAATCCTGGCACATGCAGCACATTGGTTGCTCGAAGCCGCTCTCCTGCTTTGGTTTGAAAAACTATAGTACCTCTTCCTATTGGATTACACTTTGCCTTATTTCCCATGGTGATTTGAAAATTCATTCTTTCTTCCTAATAATTTGAAAAACATTCTTGGATTCTTGTCATATGCCAGGAAGCTCCACTGTCTATATACCAAACCTTCGAGGAGGCAGAGTTTGCTAAGAAAGTGATTTCTTCTTCCAATTTGGAAGCTAAAATAGAATAATCGTAATTTATGCCCCTTGTGCATTCTTTTGGAAACCTGCGCGAGTCCCTTTGAGTGGATGCCTCTGCATCATGCTCTTGATCCATAATCGATTTTCCTCTCCTGTTGTCGGATCTCTACTCTGATACCATGTGAAAATTTCTAAACTGAAATTCTACTACTACAACCACTGATTTATTTCACCTGCTTATTATTCACAATAAGCTTTTTATGAAATCCCTTCAGTAAATATTAAAATAAATTCTACTACAGTTATCACACAATTACCCAGAGAAAAAATACATGCACAAGAACCAATCACATCAACACAATTATTTTTGGACAATTGTCACCGGAAAAAACTAATGTGGGAAAACCGGTGCAACAGATGAGGGCTTTATTAATCTTCAACATTTATTGCTTTTCCAAGGAATGATTTTACAGAGAAACTAAAAGAAAACACTTGAGACTTTCCCTTTGAGACCTTTTGATACTTTGGAGACCCTGCTCCCACTTTTGCGTCACCCCTGCGTCACTTTGCGTGGTCCAGCGTGGCTCTGAGTTGCTCAACGTCCCTCTGCGTCAGCTTGCATAGGCTCTGTCTCTCTTTGCGCTGTCTCCCACTGTCACTGCGTCACCTCCTACTCTGTCACTGCCTGCTGCTGATGTCGTCCTCTTCCTCCACCCTGCAACTCTCCCTCTGAAATCAATCTCCTCTACTTGAGAATTGATTTTCCTTGAGATATTGAGTATCTATCGGTGTGTCTCCAAATGATCCTCAAGTCTTCTCTTATACTTTTCCTGTTGACGAATCAACGGCCTAGGTTAAGTCCCTAATCAATGGCTAAGATTAAAACAAACTTGATCCTCATCTCTTAAAAGCTTCTCACCCTTATCTTTATTAAGATCGATTAATATTTATATTTTCCTAAGTTTAGACTTAGGAACCCATTAAAAATATTAATTATTTTAATAAATGCTCATCTGGGTGGAATTTCTCAAAACGATTTCTGGGTCTTGGAGATTTCATGTGCCTTAGCCTCTCCTCCAAATTTCAAGGCTAGAGCACATCCGATGCTGCCAAAATCAACACCTGGTTGTGTATATATAGAGGGCAACTCGACCACTTTAAGATCATTCATTCATTCATCATTCATCATCCATTTCTATGCCAAAGCAAGAAGAAAAATCGGCGAAGTCAAAGCAGAGAGAAGGAGGTCGAGAGTCAAGACAAAGAGAAGATGATTTGATTTTTGCCTTAATTTTGTTCACATGTGCGAGTTCTTTTGCATTTTTCTGAGGTTGTCAGGACCGAAAATTCAGGGATTGACTAAAATTCAAAGATTTGACGAACGTTGACTTTTGTTGACTATGACTTGTTGGAGATGGCTTGGAGGAGGGTTGACTTGGGTCTTTGTGGCAGTCTTGGTCTTGGATATCTCACTTTGACCTGATTTTATAAGAAGAAGATTTTCTTGGGTTTACCCCTTGTGGGGTTTTTCCCTAGCTTGGAGCCTACATCTTTGTGTTCTTTGTCTCTTGTGATCTTTATGTTTTATAATTTGGTAATTGTTTGATGAAGAAAACATAATAAAAGAAATAAAAAAGCCAATAGATATTCACAAGTAATTATCAAGTAAGAGAAATCAACGCTAATCTACAAGCTTCTTGATTTCTCAACAAGTATTTGCTCTCTCTCTTGCTGATTTTGCAAGCTAGATTTAGTTGTCATATGTACTTGTTAATAGCATATTTCAGCTTCTTCTTTTTGATAAAAATCAAACCTATATTACTAATGATTTGTGGGCAAGATTTGTAGCTTTTGCACAGGGTATATCTTAGCTTGAAGTGGGTCATATCCTTGGTTGGATCAATCCCCTTAAAGACACTATGGAGCACCTTATTTCGCCAATCCAAAAGTCTCCAAAGGACTGCCAAATATTATTTGAAACGGGTCTATGAAAAGGCTTTGTAGCCCCCCAAGGTTCCTTCTTCTTTCCCTCAAACCAACTCTAAACATTCTTAGTTTCTTCATTGGGCATTTTGCTATCTTATCTAGTTACAAGGCTGCCATATATATTGTTGTCCGAACAGTAGTATATTGACCAAGAAAAGGCCAAGTATACTCGGCTTTCTCTTGATCAAGTAGCATAGGAATTTGATTCTTTTAAGTTAGAAATTTTTGCTCATCATATGGTAGTAGTCTTAGGTAGTTCTAATCATCTTTTGAGCACTTTTTAACATAATTACCTTGCAGATTTTTTGCAGATCCGTGACAGTACAAGGGGAAACACTGGTAGTTTTTGCCCGGATTTGAAAAATTGGAGTGCCAGAAGATTACCTATAACCATTTCTTGTAAAAAGACCAACATTTCTACCATGTAACTTCTCTAAGGGGCTTTTTCATCTTTTGATCCTTCAAAGGATCCTTCTTTCTTCATTGATTCTCTTCCCTTTGTTGGCAAGAGAGCTTCTCTTTCCTCTTGATTTTAATCTCCTCTTTTATGAGAAATCAAATCAAGCATTGTAATTGTAATATAATAAAACATTGATTTTTCTTGAGAGTAAGATGATTTCCCCCCTAGGCATACCTCTTCTCCATTTGGGGAATTGTCTTGTGGTTGTGCTTGGGTGATTTTCATTTTTCAAATTAACATAGAGTAGGATAATCACATTGGAATAGTGTTAATTTTAGGTATGTTCTATGCTTAGAGCAATTTATTTCAATTTTCACAGTTAGCTCTGTTGACCACTGCTTGTCAACTACCCATAGCAGTACACCCCCTTTTCTTCGCAAAAGGGATAGCGCTTGATCGACATGTTTGTGCCATTCGACAGTCATCATCCACTGGATCATATTAAGTTGCAAACCCAGTCTGGATGTTGAATTGTAAATAATCTTAGTAGAGTTGAGTCATGTATGTAAATTGCCTAGGTGGACCTAATTTTCTAGTGATAATCTACGTTCTGGAAGGTTTTTTGTCTCACCGATCCATGATCGGCAGAGTTTTCCTTCAACTTGACCCCAAAGCCGGAATGAATTTTGTCATTAGAGTCTTAGGAGAATATTAGTGTGTTAATCTGCTAGATTATGTTTGATCGCAGAACTGGGTGGTCTATGAGGGTCTATGTCAAAGGGCTTTTCCCCCTTGAGATGTAAAATTGTAAAAGTCATGATGTAAAGTGTCTTGAAGGTTAGGAAGTTTTAATCCCCTCATAGGTCCTAAGTCCTAGGTCCTAGGGAATTTTTTCCAAAGGCTAAGTTTGAGGATCCATAATAAAAATAAATAAAAATAATAAAAAATATAAAAAAAAATAAATATTAAAAATAGAATAAAAACCTAAAAAATAATAAAATAATATTTTTTGAGTAAATAAATGCAGAATTTCAGTTTTTTAATGCATTAAAAATTTGACGGATGAGATTAAGAGATATCTTGATCCTCATCGACGGTCGAGATCATTTTGACATGGATCACTCGAACTAGCCATTGGGATTTTTTCCTTTCAATAGGGTGCTAGGGGTCATTTGAGATCATTCGATCTGTGAGTCTTGTGTTGAAGAAGCTCTCTTGTAAACTTTTGCTGGTGCTAATAAAGAAAGATTTTGGGGTTGAAATCTTGCCGGTGTTACTCTCCTGAAGTCCTGTGAGCTGTTTTATTTTCTGCATATTTTAATTTTCAGCCATTAGTAACAACTTATTGTAGAGTATTGTTGAACACAGGTATCTTGTTCACTTGCTAGGGTTTGAATGGTATTAGAATTTCTAAAATAATGGCAGGTATCTCCATTGCATTTGAGATCTAGTACTGTTTTTCTCTCTTTATTGATGGTTGAAGTAAGCTGTGCAGGAAACCCTTATTGAAGAAGATCAGTGGACGTTTGGGGAAGTTCTCGGCTGAACCAGCCAACTCCCACAAGCATTCTCTTGCAGAGCCCAGCCAGTTTCAAACCTGGGTTTATCATTTAAGTTTGTTTTTTTTTTATGAATGCATGAGAGATTTCTGAAGTACTTCACAGTAAATCTGATCTTCTGAAAATATTATGGAGGGTTACTGACAAATCTGGCTGTTGCAGAGTCACGAAATTGTAAATAATTTTCGTTCGTTCTTAGGATTTCATTTATCTTTATTATTTTCAGGTTCTGGTTGCTTGTTTCATTGTTTTCAGGTTGCAGGTACAGGTTTTCAATCTATCTAAAGAGGGTCAGTTATCTACTGGGGTTTCATTATCTGCAGGAAGTTTATTTTTATGGGCTCCCCATTGATTTCCAAAACAATCTGTATGCTGCAAGGGAATCACTGCACTTCTTCAATTTTCTGCCTCTATCCATCTCCACGCTGCCTCTCTGCCTGATCTACGTGGTCTTCATAATTGCCAAAAGTGCTGGGCACTCATTCTCGCAGCTCTGCAGTGTTATCCGACAACTCTACGCAGCCAACTCCATCGATTCCTCACATTTGCAAACAAAAATGTAGAACCCGTTATTCCTGCATTAAACTCTCCTCGAATCTTATTAAAAAAAAAATCCTGCGTGCTGCTATCCACGACCCTCATTTCCTAACCCTCTCTGTCCTCTCGCTGCCTGTTCACATCCATATGGGTGTCCCATATTCTTCTCCGCCTCCATTTGTGTCCACGCTTCTGCTGCTCCACACACAGTCTATCTCCCTCGAATCCCCTCACGCAGCAGCTTACTCTGCTCCTCACGCAATCCCCGCACTTGCACTACACTGCCTTCACTATTGTCATTCGTGCTGCCCCTTTGCTGCAAAATCGTAGTGCCATCCCTTCTGCGTACCTGATAACAAACAAAATACATTTCGATTCTTGGTTTGTATACACGGGCTAGGGTTATGCGTACTTTTTTATGTATACGTTTCTTTTAGCTAAGACTTAGTGTTAGCATAGTAGTTTAGATTTTATTTATGTTTGGCTTTAGATTAATTTAGTAACAAATTTACCTTTGTTTTATTTTTAATTATTTATTTTATTTTAAAAAAATAAAATATAAAAAAATTTTAGCTTTTATTTTTTTTGGTTTCATTTTTTTTTAGATTTAGTTACGTTTAGTTTAATTTTTTTAAATTTCAAAAAAAAAAACTGAAACTAAGAAATAATTATATTTATTATATTATTATTTTTAATTTTAAACTTAAAATAATATATCAAAAAAAAATCATAAAAATTATAAAATTATAAAAAGCATAAAGGGTTTCTTTTAATTTAGTTTAGATTTTAGTATTATTTAGATCTTAGATTTAAAAGTCTCATTTATTTAGTCTTTAGTTAGCTTAATTTAGTTTTATTTGAAAAGTATAAAAATATTTTGGAAATTTTTTGCCAGTTTCAGTGTTAGCTCAGGGATTTGTTATGTTTGCAATGTATCTTTTCTGCTAAGGCTAAAATTTTGATGTGGGATCAATGTTTATCATTTTCATATGGTTAAACACGCTTGAATGATCATTTAAAGATTAGCTGTATAAATGTGATCTTTGGTTAGCATTTGAAATTACGTGGTTATTCTAAATATTTAATCTTTCGAATTTCAATTTGCTGGAATATCGTTACTGAATTTTAATTGCTGTAGTGTCATTAAGCCATTGAGCATTTATTACATTTGGTAAAAGTTAATCTTTGATTGAGTTATTTGATGGTAAACGGTTGTTAGTGAGTCCATATTTATGCAGCATTTGACAAATAATCGTTTCATCATTCATTTCAAAAGGCACTGGTCCATTAAATTAATAAAATCTATTCAATGTTGGTTTTCTTTCGTGTCTCCCAAACCAACCGATTCACAGTTGATCATCCATTTTTCCTATAGGGTCTACCCCCCTTAGCCGCGGGAGACAGGCTTAAACGAAGAGATCGGGGATTAGGGTGACAACCCCCGATCTGAGCGTTGTCGTGACGATCCGTGCGATAACAAGCTCCATACCTTTTTCAGATTAGCAATCACATCAACATTAAAGTAAATTGCAGATAGAACATAAACATAAATTGCAGAAGACAAGCCAAGACAAGAGGACACAAGATGTGGCTCTAGCCAGGGACATTTGATCAGTACTTCTTATATGTTCTTCAATAGTTGAGCATAGAGAGAGAGAGATAGTACGTTACAACTTACAACAGAAGTCAACACTTTTACTTATCTAGATAAGAGCATAGATCATCTCTATGAAGATGATACATGAGATCAGTTGAAGACATGTTGCTTCAACTAATTCTCCAAGGTGACTCCTTCACCTATCGTTGTGGTGCATTTCGTCATCATGCTGCACCCCACCGCACTACACCATGCTGCACACATCATCACTATGCTGCGTCTCATCACGTTTCATTAATCATGACTCTACCCATCATTGTACTACATTATGTGCCATTTCTATACCATGTTGCCATCCTGACCTATGTGTTGGCTGCACCTTGCTTGCTTGTTGTCCCTAGTAGGCTTGTTGTTGCATGCTAGCTATAACATTGCATGCTTGGTGTATTTGTTGCTAAGTACCATACAACTGCCCCAATGTTAGTTAGCTGTCCCTTGTATGCTACTCTGCTTCGGAGATAGATGCTTCGGCTGTTTCGGCAGTTCTCGACAGTTCTGGTAGTTCCGGTTGTTCCCAGCAATTCCGACAGTTCCAATTGTTCCCGATAGTTCTGGTAGTCTTGGCAGTTCCGGCTTTTCCGGCAGTTCCGACAGTTCCAGCGTTTCTGGCTTTTTTGGCAGTTCCAGCGTTTCCAGCATTTCAGGCAGTTCCAACTTTTCTGGCTTTTCCGGCAGTTCCGTCGTTTTTGGTAGTTCCAGCTTTTCCGGCAGTTTCGGCTTTTCCGGCTTTTCTGGCAGTTCTGACTTTTCTGGCTTTTTTGGCAGTTCCAACTTTTTCGGTAGTTCTGGCTTTTCCGGTAGTTCCGACTTTTCCAACTTTTCTTGCAGTTCTGGCGTTTCTGGTAGTTCTAGCTTTTCTAGCAGTTCCAACTTTTCCGGCAATTCCGGCTTTTTCGACAGTTCCGGCTTCTCTGCCCTCTGGATCAGGGAAACGTTATTCCTTAGGATCTCTCTTCCTATTAAAACCCAAAGACAAGTAGAGAGAGGAAGAGATCCCAAGTGTGTTGAAATGACTTGAAGACCACCTCTATTTATACTAAAACTTTGAGCACATGTGGGGTTTATTTGGTTGCTGGCTGACCTTAACGAATTGTTTTATAACACAAATAAATTCATAACTCCATGAATACTTATCGGAATTGGATGATATTTAGATCAATCCTACACCTCTCGATGAGAGGGATCCAAGAAAAATATCAGCTGCCATAAATAAGATGACCCACATGGATTTTGGCCCTAGTTGCCATTTTTAACAAATAGTTTGCAATTTATTCATTTCATGCAATCTAATCTTTCATTTTATTGTAACAATTTAGTGTAGTTCTGATTTCCTTTCATTAGCCAAATCACATTTTGCAATCTATTTTAGTTACTTTTCCTTTCTATTCAAGTAAACTAATTTAGCTAGAACTTCACTAAGTGCAATCCTCTTTTTAGATTAGATCTTTTCTCAATTTCAATAGTTGGATTTACTTTTGAACAAATAATTAGCCTCCATCTTGCTTGTTGAAGTAGTTTAAATTAGGGACCCTTCATCCCCGAAGTCTTCTTATTCTGAGATCAGGGCCCCAATAAGGATAAGACTTGGGGAAGAATTTGAATTGCAACTAGCCTCAATTTTGCAATCAATTGACTTAAACTCAAGCCATAAACTTTATTCTAATCTAAAACAAACCAAGAGCACACTCCATTACATCTATATTTAGCACTCTTGTACTTGGTTATCTTTCATTGCCATATTCATTTCAAGTAACATTTTGTTTTTGGGGTTTTCATTTCCAAGTACTTACTTTGAAACATAATTGCAAAATTTACTTTTGAACATTTGCTTCTAGAAAGCTCTTTACCTTTTTTTCTTTCTAAATATGACTAATTCTATTAACGTCACAAAAATGGTACAAGGAGGCACCGGCCTCTGCAGAGCAAGCCTCAGATTATGCCATGTTTAACAACCAATAACTGAAAGTGACTGCCTGCATCGGGGAAACCAGTCCAAAACTAGAAGTGTTTGCTACCTACGCATCGGTAGTAGCTTGTAATGCCAGAGTGGAATAGTTTGTTGAACAAACATCAAAATTAACAACCTTTACATAAAAGAAACAACAGAATAAACCCTTGGGGTTGGGAGCCGGGAACCCAAAACTTGAAAAAAAACTTTGGCCGGCTAGGTGTCATTAGTGGGAGGAGTTTCTTCCACTATCAGACACCTGTACGCCTCCATGTCATCTTCCTCATCCTGTTGATCTCTCGGCGTTGCTTCCATAGTCTTGAAGCTGCCTGGATTATTGCATCCTTGAGCTGCGCCTCTGCGGTCCGAAGCTTCTTCATGGCTTCTGTGCGTCCCTGAGCTGCTGCTAGGGGATTTTCTTTTGCTGGTGTTGGTCCTCTCCTGAATGTTGCGAGTTGGGACTTCAAAGCTTTGAGGCTCCTCTCTAAAACCTATTGAAATGGTTGCAATTATGCAAGGGTGTTCCAATGTGCAGAAAAATTGGAATTGGGCAGAGTGACTGGGTTGCAGAGATGGGACAGAGACAACAGGAGGCTAATGGAGCATCTTCAGCACCCTGAGAATCTGCCGTTTGAGCTCGTCCCCAACCGCTGTAGGTGGTTGGATAACGTCCCGTGATATGAGTCGTTGTTGAGGGGGAGGAAGAGTCAAAAGGGGTCGATTCAGAGAGGGATAAGAAGGGGCGGCGAATTGCTCTTCCTCTGCTACTGCCCCTCCTGCAGTGCATCCTGTGACACAGACAAGGCATGTTTACCTGGTCAAAATTAGGCAGACGAGGATGAGGAGGAGCAGTGCCAGAGATTGAATGGCTAGTGGGAGCAGGAGGACTAGCAATCCGCTGTTCAGAACCAAGATTCAAGGCCGAAGCATCAGTTTGAAGGCAACAAAGAAGACTCTGCGAGAAGTGGGCACCATCTACCATCTCAATGCAGCACAAAATTTGGCATCGTCTCCCTGTTGTCGTGCGCGAGCTCGGCTCTGCAGAAGCAGGGAGACAGTTGCAGTTCAGAGGAGGCGGAACTGGGGGAAGGTGATCCAAATATGCCATCTTAAGAACTAGATTGAGGTTTCCTCGGCATGCGCATTGCATTAAAACGCCGTTAATGTCGACGGTGATCTTCTGGGTGGAAGTGTGGGTGGCTAGGTGACCGCGCCACTTGCCAGCGTAAATTTGCTGCACTGTACCGGCGCTTTTAAACACCCGCATCCGAGAAGAAAGCTTTTTACTTGACTAGTCATTACTCACATCATTTGCTTTCGAGTTTTCCATTCATATTGTCATTGCTATATCTCGTACTTGGGGATGATTGTTATAACTTATGCTCATGAGTTGATTTACATGCTTTGAGTGCTTTTTGCTATCATTTGTATATTGGTGGATGAATGTATCTTGGTCATTGTACTTAACTCCTAGAACTTGACTTGTTTAAACTAGATTAGTCAAGCCTTAGTTATTTTAATAGGGTCTACCCCCTTTGGCTTTGCTACAAGTTAGCCTAGACAAAGGCGTTAAGATTTGAGTGACAACAACTCAACCCAAAACTTGCCCCCAAGGCCACACCAAGTGGAGTTAAATATTTTATCCATGATATTCCAGGTGTGGATTTAGGTGGAAACAAATACCATGCCTTAAAAAGAGATGGGGCCAAGTGCAGTCTTAGGTGATTTTGGTAGAACAATTACTCACACTTGAAACTAAGGCAATTTTTTTTTTTTTTTTTTTTTTGTGTTTTTAGTGTAGCCCTTGAACTCCAGTATGTTTCATAAAACAACTTCCAAAACAAGTGTGGTGGTGGTGGTGGTAAAATTTTTTAGAAGATGTTTCATTGATGTGTGGAACAAATGGTTGGTTGCCAAAAATGTATGTGTGTGTGTGTGTGTATGTTAAAATTTACCATACATAAGTTCTTACAAATTATGTGAATTGCATGGTAGGGTTTTATCCCTCAAATGCTTCTTGAATTTCACGGTAAGACTTCAAATTTGAAACATGGCCCCCATGGATCTCTAAATTGGATAATGCTAGTGAAGGTGGCTTTGGCAACAATGACATTGAATAGTTATTTCAACACATGGTATCAAAATACCAAAAATAGGTTATAATGATGTTGTGATAAAGTTAATTAAGAACAGTACATGTGTATATGAACATTATATAAATAAGAGAAGAATCATAACATCATTCCTAGAGACAATAATTATCACCAAAACTCTTATTCCTACTCATAAACTTATATACACATGTAGACATGATCAACAAATATAAGATAAGATAATTTATTAACGCCCAATAAATTACCACATATATGTTAATGGGATTGATAAGTACAACAATGCGAGATGCAAAATGGTAGTGCAAAAAGGATGCTCCTAGAAATTCATGATAATATCAAATCTAGCCTATGTTGACAGAGGTCTAGAATTGAAAATCTAAGCTCATGGCGTAGGGAAACAAATTGATAGTGTAGATACATGCAAGTAACACAAAGAGTGAAAGATCAAAACCACTAGAACCTCTAGGTGGGGATGTCTTGCCAAGGGGACAATTAACATCCCCTAATGCTATCTCTCCTATCATCAAAAGTTGTAGTGAAGAAACTCTTGATAGTTAATTGGTCAAAAATCTTGTGTAAGAATCATCTCATTGTTGGGTCATTGCACTCCATGGTCGAGATCGGAAGGAGGTATCCCTATTATTGGCACAATGTGAATAGTCTTGGGATCTAAGGCAACATATTTGTAAGGGTCTTGCTAGCGGAGTATAGATGGCCTCTTAGGACTTAGATTTGATTGTATATTTGGTCCTACTATTCGCTTGGCTATTGGCACCTCTATCTATTGGAAGCACTAGAAAGAAGTAATAATTGGTCAAATGGGGTTTTTCCTAGGCTAGAGTGGATTGAGTGAGCAGGATCTAGGTCCAAAGCCCCCACATGTATAGTGTTGAGCATCTTTAGTCTAAGAAACGAAAGAATCTAGAGAAGAGTTTTGAGATTCCTCAAAAAGATAGCAAAACTATTCTCTAATCTCATAGTAGATTGGACACTTGAAGATCAAATGCTCCTATCCCTTGATCTCCTAAAGATGGCATCACTGGTAGATCTTGTCCCCCCTTGGTGATGTGATGGTTAGTTTCAATGCAAAGATGATGAGAACTAACCTAGAACTTCCCAAGGGGGATCCGAAGAACATATATCTAGTGCCGAAGTGTGTAGGGGGGGGGTTGAACATCAAGGCTGTCACTCAACTCTAGGAAGTGCTTTCCATAAAAGACCATCCTGGGGCTTAGTCCACTTAGTGGATCAACCCATGTAACTTGAATAGACTATCTAATGATGTTCTTTTTGATAATCTTGTTTAACTCCTATCTATTAGTAGAAGTTGTTCAGGGGTGTCAAGAGAGTATCTATACAAGGGGAGGTAGTATATTGAGACACCAACCAATTGAAGTAGTTGGATAGCCTTTACGTGCTAGCATCAAGTCCAACCAAGATATTGGAAGTGCCTATGGCCTCCGAGTAGTATGTGAGAGAAGGTAGTGATCCTTGCTGGTTGAAGAATTCCTAAAACACCGAACCCATTGCAAAATGGAAACAAATCCAAAGATGGTTCCAATCTTGAAGGGGGTCTTGCAAATTCTACTTGATTAATGGCTTGGGAAATCATTCTCTTGCATTTGATGATGTTGCGAAGCATGAGGACTTGAACTGTCTCTATATGGTCCACTCCATATGGCCGAAGCCAACTCCAATAAGCTAAGTCCCTAGACATCTAAACCTTTGAGGACTGTAGGTTTGATGAGACTATATAGGAGGTCCATCCTTGATGAAATGTCCTGAAAATGGTTTTGAAAACAATAATGCTGATCCGGGGATGGAGGGATTTCCTCAAACCAAAACTGGTCCCTAACAATTAAACACTCCGGTAAATGTAAGCAGTGGTGATATTGATGTCCACCCCCAAAGTAAAAATGATACTTCGACACAACACAGAAAATAAACTATAATACAACATACATCATAGTGACTAACTTAGCACTAACATTTGTCTGTCCGTCATATTTGAGCATACTCCGTCAATCAGTGAGTAGATTGTCACTTATCTCTAGTGACTTTTGTTTCTCTATTAGTGTTGCTACAATTTCTCGAGTTTATACATCCACGATTCCATCTACATCTCTTTATTATTTTCAACCTTTTCTCTCTTGTGCTCGATCTTGTTTGATTATCTCTTCTTTAAAACTGATCCTCTTCCTCTAAAGTCCCATATGTTAGCCATACATCAATCGATTCAACAACTCTGTCAGGTTTCAAAGCTGAGTTGGGTGTACAGGTTACAGCTAGAGTAGAATTTTGCAGAATACATATTAATTCACTAGGGATTGGGGCACAGCTGGCATGTCGGTCCTTCTAGCATATGATGGGGATCATGGGCATTGCTTAGTCCGCTGATGGAAATCTTTTCTTTTGTCATAATAAAAGTAGCGGTTTTCATTTTAAAAAGTCAACAATTTTTTTCTATATATCTAGAGAGAACAGAAAGTTCTAAGTCGTTGCCAATGGTTGGAGTTTATGAAAAGGAAAGATGAGGCGAACTATTAGAAAGGTCATATGCGGCTACATTTGTTTCTATACATCTAGAGAGAACAGAGAGTTCTGAGTTGTCACACATGGATGGAGATCATGAAAAAGGAAAAGTGAGTTGAGCTATTAGAAAAGTCATATGCAGCCTTGTACATGTACATGATGTCAGATGCAAAATAGTCCACATACATCATATTAAATATTTAGAAAGAAAAAGGGGAATCACTTTGTAATATTGTGAAACAAATAATTTTACCAATGTGGAATGCTTTAATTTTTTTCATAAAAACAAAACCAAGGGAAAGCCCTTTGTGTGTTAGTTTGGTATACTTACTCATGGTCCAGAATGGTTTCAGGTAGTTCAACTCCAGCAATGCAGGGAAAACGAGTTCGACGCAAGATTTCCAGCACATCAGAGTTTCGCCGCAGCTCAGTTCCTTCCTTCTGCCCAGATGTCAAATGACAACAGACAAAGCATAAGCTTGTCTGGTATATGGACATGCTGATTGAAATTGATCCCTGTACCATAAGACATGCTACTGTTCATTTCTTGACATGGATTATAGAGTCTGTCCAAGAATAAGAAATCTGAAGCACTGTAATTCATGTTCATTTCTTCTTTGATATTTCTTTCTCAATCTGTTTTACTGAAAGTAAATAAAGTGTGAAATGTGCATGGAACAAATGCACTTGATACATGCACATGTGTGTGAGAGAGAGACCTTGTTGCCCATGTAACCCATCAGCCCAACTCCAACAGGTGACACTTTCAGATTGTGAATGTGACTCCTAAGGGTTCGGCGTACCCAAACTGTTACAAATAATCCAATCATCTGCTTGCTTACTATACGAACATATTTTGTTCTGATTGTTCTGGACGTCGCAGATGTTACTTCAGGACCTGAACATGTTTCTCTAAATTCTTTCAAATCTTCTGTTGTCTTCATTGAATCAACTGTGGGTAATAAATCAAGTGTTTCCAAGTCCAATGATGTCTCCGGCCATATTAGACCAAGATTTCCAGAAATGCTGTATACTCTCTTTAATTTACTACTAGACAGCAAGTCTTCCCTCTCAGAGTCCAGTAATTTCTCTGACCAACTTGAACCAAGGCATGCAGAACTGCTATAGACTCTTTTTAGTTTACCATTGGATGATGGTGCATCCAATGATGCCTCTGGCCCATTCAATCCCATCCTTCCATAACTGCTGTACACTCTGCTCAAACTAGTTTTATTACATGCATGTGCTTGACTATTTTCTCTTTGAAGCTTTTGTGGCAGCAATTTTATATCTCCATTGCTAATTAGTCCTGTTTCAACAGCCATGGCTTCATGTGCAAGAGCTTTACCCAGTGGTGAAGAAGGCGCACTGTAGCTTTTACATGTTGGTTTGTCTTTTGGTGCCCGGTTCAATGTCGTACGTATAAGATTTTCCCATTTAGATATAGGACTGCTGTCTTCTGCACCAAAAACATTTCCTGCATTCAAGGGAACTACTTCCTGAAATCTGCAAAAGGACATGCATCACATGGCTATTAAAAACTTCCAAGTCAGACTTTAAACTTCATCACAACCTCCAAAAGCTTAGCTTGTTAGAGCACTTCGAATAGGAGAGCATTTTCTTTAACACAGAAAATATGTCAAGTTTAGAAAAGCAACAGATCAAAAAATTGGGGAGAGAGGAGTAACAGAGCGTGTAAAAGAGTAGAATCATTGGAAAGACAGAATAGACTTTATGACAAGAAGCGCATGATTTAGTGGTGTCATTCCTCACAGATCATTTAAATTAAACTAGTTTTCTAATATCCCCTGACACACCAATTAGTTTATCAGATCAACTTGATCTGTGTTGCCTTCTCACTTAGATGCAGGTCTTGCAATCTAAGATGATGCAGCACCTCTAAGTACAAATCTCTCTTCATTTTTTATGCCAAAAAACTCAAAAGGCCATGCTTTTCCCGCAGGTGTTCATACACAAATAAGAAAGTATATATATATATATAATATTATATATATATATATATATATATATATAATATATATAGCCACATTTAAAACTTGCATAGCAATTGAAGGACCAAGACAAGGTCAAGTCAAAGATTTGAGGGACTGAATCCTTTTGCAACGTTCCCTCTTTGCTGCTGTAATGCTGTAAGATTTTCACTTTATATTTCTAGTTCTTGCATATGCAGATTTACAGAAGCTCTATAATAAACCCTCATGCCTTCTTCATAGTCCCAGCAGATATAGAGCCCAACAATAGCTTGTCAGAAGCTAACAATAGTCCCTGTTACCCATTCATATACATGGGTATCTCTATGAGAAAATTTTTCTCCTACATTGCAGCTTGCCAGTCAGAAGCCCTACCAGGATCCATAGATAGCCAGCCTCATATGCCTCTCGTCAATGATCTGGTCAGTATTCACTGATATAGCCTATTCATTTGATGAAGGTGGGTCACCTATCATAAGGTACTTAGCCACTTTTGCATTCAAGTGCTTTCATTTAATGTTTAATTCATTCTAGTATGAATCACAGGTTGAAATCGGATTATATACTGCTATTGGGTGTGTACTTGTTCCTTTACTTCACCTTGGTGGTTATCATGTATCCCTAGTCTAGTGTGACCTTAAGGTTTTTTCTTTCATTGTCTAGGAGGGGCACAAAGAGGAGTCTTTGATCATGGTAGTGCTCCATGTTGTTCATAATTAGCCTAAGTTACCAGGATATGGATACGGATATGGATCCATTGGATTTTTGAAAAGCTAGGATGTGGATACGGCGGGGGTACGTCAAGTAGAAAAATATATAATAATTATTTTTTTAATTTAAAAAAAAAATATTTTTGATGTTCAAAATCAAAACCATTCATGCATCACAACATTAGGACTAAAATTATTAGATAATTTATGAATTTGAACGTTGAAATGATGCATCTTGTCTCATACAAAAATGATAGTAGTAAATACAAAATGAGTGTTTCATCAATGATCACTTTATTAACATGATAATATAAAGTAGGTCTGTCTACAAATCCTGAAATGGGTCTACATCATCATCATTTGCATATTGCAACTCTACATCATGAATAGATGATGGTGCACCAGGAATGTCAAAAGTAGTTGTAGAAGTAGGAATTGGTTGTGTAGCATCCTCAAGTAGATTAAGGTGAGTCATGGGATTCAATGTCGTGTTTAAATCATATATCTCAGGTTCCACATCCCACACCCTACTTGGACCTTTCTTATACTCTAGATTAGAATGTGATAGAAGGCGAAGGTTGGAATGAACATATACAAGATCCTCAGCCTTAGCTGCTCTCAATCTATTTCGCTTCACTGAATGGATGAAGCCATATGTACTCCAGTTCCTCTCAGCTGATGATGAACTGGCAACCTGTGATAACAACCTCATCGCTAGAGTTGAGAGATAAGTGCTATCACCACCATGGTAGCCCCACCAAGTAATATGATCCATATGCCCTCGATCATCCATGGCTAGTGGATCTGAAAAGATACCAGTGGATTGTACAAATGCTCCAAATTTTTCATGTACTTCCTTTGCAATTCCCACTTCCCTATAGATTTTCCTCAAAGTTGTCTTATATCCCTGTACCACTTCAGAATCTTTGTTTGGAGTTGCTCTACCAGGCAAAGACAATATTTTGGAATGATAATATTTGGGGTGTAGTGCATATGCCAACAGGTGTAATGGCATGGTCATTGTGTTCCACCTTTTGGTAACTATGTCTTTCACTTCATTGTAAAATACTTCAAAGGGGTTGCATTGACTTGCCTTGATAATTTCACGTATCCTCTCTAGCATACTCTATGTTTTCATAGACTTCCCCCAAGCAAGGCATATCTATGTCAAATACACTGATCATGGTTAGGATTGGTTCTGTGAACTGCAAAAGGTATTGGACCTTGTCCCACCATGCATCATCAAGAATGATAAACTTAATTCTTTGTCCTCTATCAGAAGTTGAAGTTCTTCATGATTCCCAAAGAGGGTCAATGACCATTGCCTCTAATGCTTGTCTGACTTCCACAAGCCTCTTTATGACTAAAGTGTTGGAAGAAAAACGAGTTTCAGCAACCTACACATGTTTTCATAAGTCAAATTTCAAATTAGAAATAAAATAAATTAAAATTAAAATGAAGAACTCATAATCCATAACATTGATTAAAAATTAAGAACTCATAATGCACAATAGTTTCGTGATCCGTCCCATCTACACATGTCACCCTAGCGTATCATAGACGGATCCAGGCGGATCTGTATCCGTATCCGTTTCGGATTCGAGAATCCGCAGTTCCACATTTTGCCCTTGGTAGATTCGGTAACGTAGATTAGCACTTGTCATCATTCCCTTATATCCATTATCCCATCTTTTGATTTTTTTTGTCAATTGCTCATATTGGTTCAATGTTGGCCTTGTCCTATGAGAAAAAAGGGTTGAATGTACCCGAGATTGATTTAGCTATAAGAAAAGAAAGAGCATGAGCCAAATGTTATAATGCAAAAGAATGGCGAGGAATGTAAAGCAAGTAAAAACTAATATTACCTTGAGCTCCACCCCCTTTTATCTAGCTACTTATTCCTGGGAGTATCCATGCATATCATGCCTATCAAAATAAAAGGAACTCTCTGTAAACACCCTGACCTTGATAAAGTGATAAATTGCCCATCATTAAAGGGGGGTTGTGTGATTATTGTTGATAAATCCATAAAGCTTGTTAAGCAATCCATATTAAAGAAGAAAAAAAAAGCAAATATT
This sequence comes from Pinus taeda, assembly GCA_000404065.3. Lineage (NCBI taxonomy): Eukaryota > Viridiplantae > Streptophyta > Pinopsida > Pinales > Pinaceae > Pinus > Pinus taeda. The sequence goes on along the minus strand of APFE030574365.1, from coordinate 156,962 downwards.
GGGGGTTTGGAAAATAAAGTTGAGGGAAGGTAAATCAAATAGCTAAGTGCTCCCTCTACAAAGGTGCTCATGGACAATGGTTTTTCATAGGCTAGTATATAAGACTATTGTTGAAAAATGTGTAACTAGGTTCGGTTTTCATAAATATGAAATGTACCTTTGATTCTTGTATATGTAAAATGAAAGAAAAATTATTATTGCTATTTTGGAGCATGAGTTTGAAGCGAACAAAGTTCCTTCTACAGATTAATTACTCCAGAAGACTTGGAATATAAAGATATCCACGAGGATACAAATAGTATATATTAAATGTATGAATAAGATGATGATACAATGAGAGTGAGAGGTTTGCTTATATACCAAGCAGGTGTCTCTTCATGGAGAGTCATGTCTCATTTAGACACGACTCTTCAACCTAATTACTAGTTAACTAATAATTATTTATGGTTATTATCATTTACATTATTTTACATTATTTCTTATATTTATTCATAACATTGACTTTCTCTTCAGAAACCTTTGTCCTCAAAGCTTGTTAATGAAAAAGGCTTGATTTCTTTTTCGACTTCGAACGTCTTTCTATGTCAGAACTGTCAGCTTTGTCGATACATGTTGATACGATCTTCTGAGTGACAAACAAAACTGTCACACTGAGAAGGGATCAGACCATCCCAGATTAATCTTCTGTGTAATATTCTGATCACTGGAATTTTGTAACGACTTGTGATCATAGGATTGGATTGAGGTTACATCACTATTCTCTGGAACATCAATTTGTTGTTTCGGTTCTGAATGGTACATATACGTAGCTTGATTGAATTGTCTACTCTCGTGATTCGAATGTTGATATGGAATTTTTTTGGTTTCCCTTATTGGGCATGTGGCAATTTTTAGATTTTCTTCTAGCGAAGATGTTGTTGAGTTGGTTATAGAACATTCACTTGGGATGTTCATTGTCTGAACTGCAACATCTAAGTGTGTCGTTTCTTCAATTGACTTGTCATATTCACTCGATCGATATTCTTTCCCTTATTTTCAACTTGGACTATTATGGCTGGAGATTTCGACACTTTTTCTTGAGTGAATTGTTCTAACTTGTCTTTTAATGCTTTCTTATCATCCTTAAGTTTACTTATTTGAGTGAGTAGACTTTGATTATGGTTTTTCAGATGTAAAAGTTCTTTGATTTCTGATTTATCAACCTTATTTTTCAATGTTTTGAATTTTAAGCTTTTCATCTTTCAGACCTCTGATGTTTTCTAATAATTTTTTGTTAAGGTTCTTTAAACGCAAGGTTTCCTCTTCTTGTTCTGATAAGTGCTTCTTGAGTTCTTTCTTTGTGACCTTATTTTGTTCACTTGTGCTAGTAATTTTTCGACGTGGTCCTTGAGACAAGAAATTTTTTCGTCTTTTTCCATTATTTCTTTGTAATGCATATCTACAAGATTTTTATGGTCATGTTCTAACGTTTTCTTGTTTCACCAAAGTTTGGCTATTTTGCCATTCTCTTGATCTTTTAGCTACACTTTCTCGGTACATTGGCTTGCATCCTTTTGTGGGAGTGATGATGGATGTTCAACTTGGAATATGGATTCCATTTTCTTTCTTTCATTAAAATCAGCATGCTATCGCTCAAGTATTGTCATTAATTGTTTTATATCTCTTGCGAATGATTATTTTTGTTCATTACTTAGAGATTCCATATTTCTTTCTTTTTCTTCATTTTTTTTTAACTTTGTATGGATTTTGATATTGATTTTTATTTTTATTTTTATATGACTCTATTTATATTAGCTAATAATTTCGTCAATAATGCTTAACCAAAAAGCTTATATATTCTTTGTATGAGAGACCCACTTCTCCAATATGTAACTATTTGCCTGCCTTAATTTATAAAATATAACTTCTATATATATATATTGCTTTCTTTCTCTTTTTTTTTTATTATTATTATAAACCTTCAACTTTATTAACTTTTTTTTTAAATACCTTCAAGGCTTTATTACTCCTTCAAACTTAGTAATTAATCCTTAATAATCAATTACTTTTTTTTTTTTTATAAAATTTTATAATGCGTCCCCTTCTTTTTCTTGATAATTAAATACCCCAAATTACTTTATTATGATATATATGATTCTTATATATATATAATATATATATTATATATATTATAATATGATTAACCTTTCCCTCACTTATAAGAAATATATTTTTTCTTTCTCGTAATTTTTTTTTATCTTATTTATAAAAACAAGTTTCGAATCCTTTTTATATGAGCTATGTGAAAAAATAATTTATTCTTTTTGATTTTTTTTTAAAAGACCTCCTTGTAATTATCTCGATTTAGCTTCTAAACAAAAAAATTTGAACAAGGTATGGACAGGCAGATAATTAACGTAAAGTTTTATGTTGAGGAGACATGACTGTATTGTATGGACGTGCCTGGATAGGGCTTTGACAAAGGACACATTAGGGTGATGGCAGCAGCAGGAACAGGGTTGGCACGAGCAAGTGGTGGTTGTAGTCAGCGATAGCACGATAGTGTGTTGGGTTGCAACAGTGATCTGGGGCGGGCCGCTGAGGACAACTTGAACGAATGGTGACAGCGATCGTGGCGCTGAGGTGGACGTCAAAATGCAAGGAATATGCAGGATGGTCGAGGAGAGGTACGATGGAGGAAAGAGGAGAGTGTTGCTAGCCTAGGCCGCTGGCTATGCAAGGTTGCAGTGACGGTTGATAGGAGCGGCGACACATCCGAGCAGCGAAGGGTATTGTATCGGGGCAATCATGGTGTCTGGAGTAGCTCGATTCGATCCTTTGGACATGATTCTTATTGTGGTTCTGGCACAACGATGGCAACGTCGTATACGCAGCGGAAAGTTCCAACACAAGGCAAGAGGCCACGTCGGGCTCGGGATAGCAGCTGCGAAGTTCAGCTGAGAGAGACGCTCTGCTAATGGAAGTCTTTAGTTGCAAATAGGGGCATCGGTGGCTGTCGTCGATGGCAGCAAAACGTTCGCCTGAAATTTTGCGTGTTGCTGCTTATCTTTCTTTTTATTTTTAATAAATTTTTTTAACTCTTTTTATATAATTTCTTCTTTTTATTTCTGATGTTATATATAGCTCTCTTTTTTTCTTTATATATATAACTATTTTTTTCTTAAATGACTTTCGTTTTTTTTTTTTTTTTAATATAAATATTTTTTATTTTATTTTTTTTCCCAAATTTTTTTTGACCCCCTTTTTTTTAATAATTCTTCTAATATATATATATATATATATATATTAAATCTTTTTAAATGGCCAAAGGCCTGACGGAAAATCTGGTGGAATGGAGGATCTCCAAGACTGGTGAAACGCCTAGATCACGACGACAAAAAGGTTGATGGCCAAAGACCTGGTGATCAGCCAAATGTGGCTCCGATACCAAATGAAGCGAACAAAGTTCCTTCTATAGATTAATTACTCCAGAACACTTGGAATATGAAGATATCCACGAGGATACAAATATTATATATTAAATGTATGAATAAGATGATGATACATTGAGAGTGAGAGGCTTGCTTATATACCAAGAAGTTGTCTTTTCATGGAGAGTCGTGTCTCATTTAGACATGGCTCTTCAACCTAATTACTAGTTAACTAATAATTATTTATGGTTATTATCATTTACATTATTTCTTATATATTTATTCATAATAGAGTTTCATGCTCAAGGTCTTTTATTTTAGAAGTCAAACACCCATTGAGTGCTTCTAGAGTTTGTCCTAGGTCAAGACGTCAAAATAGTCATTGTCATATGTTGACGACCCCATCGGGCACATTGTAACTTGTAAAAATAATTATTTTTGTAGTTAAAAGTGTCAGAATATCCTCCAAGACCAAGTTAGCTTGCCAACTAAGAAGTCGGCCTAATTTGAGGAATTTCGTCCACCTTGGAAGCCTATATATAGGAGGGAACTTGACCTCCTAGGGATACATTTCATTCTCTCATCAAGTAAGCGAAGGAGAAGAAGAAAGAGGCTAGCGAAGGAAGAAGAAGGATGAAGATAAAGTATTTGGGCTATTTTCTCTCTCTCTCTCTTCACCCGTGCGAAGGAATGAAGGTAGGGTTTTTGCTACTAGGTTAGGGTTTTGCTGCTACAAGATCGAACTTGGAGAAAGTGCAGAAAGAAGGTCGAGAGAAGGCTCATTAGGTCATCCTCAAGCCCTAAAAGAATGAGAAAGTTAAGCGAAGGTCTGAAGAAGTCTTGGAAGCCCGAAATAAGGTCACACATGTGGAAGCAACTGCTGTTGGGAGGGCCGAAAATTTTAGACCTACAGTGGAGGCCAAAATTCTGTTGTTGGGGTTCGAAGTTGTGTTGTTGGAAGAGATTTGACTGGGTTTGACTTGGACAAAGGAAGCACATCATCTAGAAGGCTGGACTTGGTCTTGGAACTTGGAAGGGTATTGGTCTTGGTCTAGAGGTCTTGGAATTTATCAATTGAAAAATCTATAAGAAGATAAAAGATTTGTGGGTTTTCCTCTCAAGTGGAGAGGTTTTGGCCCTAGCTTGTAGCCTATATCCTGTATTCTTGTGTACTGTTGATCTTCTTGTTTTAGTAGCTGTTTGATGATAAGAAAAACATAATAATAAGAGAAGAAGCTAATAAGTAAAAAAAAGTAAAAATACATCACAAGCAGTTACCAAGTATAAGAGAAATCATTCTAACCATTGCCCTTTAGATTTCTCAACATGGTATCAGAGATAAGGTTGGATACGGGCATGATGAAGATTACTACTCCCTTGAAGAAGTTTCTAAGGAAGTGTTCGAAGGTAGCAAGTCATCTCAAGAAGGACATCAAGGCATTGTGGAATATCCTATTTATCAAGAATGATGTGACCAAGACATCTACAAAGGACGAATGACTATTCTTAGCTCTTATGGGCACATTTGAAGATGAGAACATTTGAGTGATTGACAATGGGGCATCAAGATATGACTGGTGAGCACAAGCAACTAAAGTCCTTATCAAGAGGAAAATCTTCTTACTCTGTTGAGCTTGGTGATAAGAATAGCTATCCTGTAAGAGGAATTGGATCAACCTTGTTGGAGCTGGAGAATGGGGGAAACATTCATCTTAGCAACATCCTAGAAGATAAGGGAGAGGTTGTAGTATGGGATAAAAACTCTAGCATCGAAGATGCAAAGATGATTGGGATTCGAGAAGGAAGACTCTACAGATTGCTAACTCCCCTCCAAGCTTTGGTTCACATTGAAGTAAGCCCATATGAACTTTGGCATAGAAGGTTTGGTCACCTTCACTATAAAATATTACCAACTCTAAATTCAATGATGAATAGCATCCCCAAACTCAAGGAAGATCATGAAAGAGTATGCAAGGGATGTGCATTAGGTAAAAATTTCAAGAGACCATTTGGAAGCAATGCTTCAAGGTCAAAAGAAATTCTGGATTTCATTCTTTCTGGTGTCCATGGTCCTATCTCTACAAAGTCTGTCGGAGGTCATCTATATTATGTGACATTCATTGATGACCATTCAAGGAAAATGTGGGTTTATTTGCTCAAATCCAAGGATGAAGTATTAATCAAATTTCAAGAATTCAAAGCTGAAGTGGAGAACCTTTCAGAAAGGAAAATAAATATTCTAAGGTTTGATAATGGAGGAGAATATACTTCAAAGGAAATCATAGCTTTCTGTAAGGAGTTTGGGGTTAAGGAGTTGATAGTTCCATACAATTTCGAACAAAATGGAGTTGCAGAATGCAAGAATCAATCTATTGAAGAAAGTGTAAGAGCCATGTTACATGATCAAGATTTACCAAAATTCCTATGGGGTGAAGGAACAAAGACTGCTGTATATATTGAAAATCGAAGTCCTCACATATCACATGACAACATGACTCCTGAAGAAGCATTTGTTGAAAATAACAACAAGAAATGATAAAAATAGAATCCAGAATATTCTAATTTTAATTTGTTCTTGAATTAAAATTGTGAATTAAAATCAAATTTAGTCTCACCAGCTTCTTGGAAATAATTAATTAATTCATTATGGATTAATTAGTTGGAGAAATTCAAGTTAGAAGTCTTTCTGAAGTCATGCAAGAGTTATCTCTTAGATTAAGGAGATTATCCCTTAATTAAGGAGATAAAATTGAGTTATATTTGAGTTGTAATTAGTTAACTCAGTTTACTGAGTTAAGTCCAATTAAATTAGTTTCAAACTGTTTTAGGAACTAATTGTGAGTTATCAGTCAGTTGATGCATGCATGCACTCAACCAGTGTACTCTAGATAACTGAAGATTCCCTCATCAGAAACTCATGCATGTCTATTCTGAGAAAGATCCAGTTGAGCTAAATGTCAAGAACAATGTACTATCGGATGCATGTGTTTTCCTATAAAGGAAACTCATGCATGCAGTCAATGAAGGTTCCTTGAGGATTGCGCAGTTTTATAGTGTGTAAGAGTAGTGTTCCACTTGGTTGAAGGTGAATCATCCCAGAGGAACAGTGCAGGGAAATAGGAGCTTGGAGGGCAAAGAGGAAGGCTCGTGAGAGGCATGGATTGCCTGTGAGCATCTTTGAGGATTGCACTGAGAGCTGGCTAGCTGTGAGAGCTAAGGCTTTGTATAATTCCGATGTATTTCCACCTTGTATGATAATACAGATAGTGGGGTTTTTAGCTAAGGCTTTCCCCAAAGTATTTTCATGTGTATTGTGCATTGATTCTTCTTCTTCTGGTTATATGTGTTCAACTCGATCTTGCTCTATCTTTAAGCTTTTGCAAATTGATAGTAGAAGTAGATTATAGTATTTTGCTTTGGTATATCGTATTATTGGGTTAATCTACAGTCAAATTTTCTATATGGTTTCAGAGTGAGATTTGTAGAGAATTCGCAGAATTTCTACATGGTATCGAAGCCAAGTTTATCGGAGCTTTGAACAATGTATGGAGAAGAGAATTCGAAGTTCGGGGTTGCGGGTGCAAATCGAATTCATATCATACTTCAATTGAGATGGGACATTATGCGACTAATTTCCCATTGAAGAAGTCCAAGAAGGGATCCTCGGAAGGATCGGAAGGTGAGGCATTAGCTTCTTTGTTCGAAATGGACTTTACCGTCATTGCATGCATGGTGTCATCGATGATGGGTTGTGTCTGGTATCTTGACAGTGGAGCCTCATTCCACATGACCGGTGATAAAATTTTATTCAGTACCTTGGAGGAGAAAGACCTCAAGATGCGCATAGAGATGGGTGACGACAGAAGGTATAGTGTTTTAGGAGTAGGCATGGTTGCTTTTAAATGGGAACATGGACCTCCTATCACCTTGACAGAAGTGAAATATGTGCTTGGACTGAAGAATAACTTAGTATCGATCGCCATGTTGGAGGACAAAGGCTACATGTTGTCTTCAGTAAGGGAAAGGTTTTCCTTAAACACATCACCACGAGACAGGTGAAACAGATCGGTTCACAAGTTAAGAACCTATATACTCTTGAGGTTCAAGATGCATGCAAAGGCTTGAGGAGCAAGACAAATGTTAGAGACTTGGTGGTTGAGAGAGAGAGTAAATTACCCCTCAACATGTAGTCCCAGAAGATGTCTCAGACAATTGTGGAGGAGCCACAATTGGAGAAGCAGAGAGGAGATCGAGTGAAGAGATCCACTCATGTAAATACCTCCATTAGGGGGAGATTTTGATCCAAGTGGACAAAGGGATCACAGGCAGCCATACCTCCAGGTGTGAGGTGGGGCGATGTGAAGTGATAGTCCCATGAAGGCTGAAATTGGTTAGGGTCCATTGAGAGGTTTTATCTCATGGATCGTACCTTGATACGGGAGCCCAAAGTACATAGTAGTGAGAGGAATCAGTGGGATTGATGTAGTCAGAGATCAAAATGGTAGAGGCTAGAGCAGTCATATACTGAAGAGCATAGAGAAGGATTGACAATAGTGCAGACAGGAAAATTCAACAGAAGCTCAAAGTTTTTAGTTTATAGAGGCAATAGCAGTTAGAGACTTTGATGACAGATGCATCATACTGACTCAGGTTGGATGTTTTTTTGTTTCTGGAGTTGCTGGAGCAACAACACTAGAGAGAAGTGTTACATGCATAACATTCCAAAGGTTCACGATTGGGATCGAATTGAATTCCTTTCTTGTTGAAAGGGAGTGTTGAAAATAGCAACAAGAAATGATAAAAATAGAATCCAGAAATTCCAATTTTAATTTGTCCTTGAATTAAAATTGTGAATTAAAATCAAATTTAGTCTCACCAGCAGCTTGGAAATAATTAATTAATTCATTATGGATTAATTAGTTGGATAAATTCAAGTTAGAAGTCTTTCTGAAGTCATACAAGAGTTATCCCTTAAATTAAGGAGATTATCCCTTAATTAAGGAGATAAGATTGAGTTATATTTGAGTTGTAATTAGTTCACACAGTTTACTGAGTTAAGTCTAGTTAAATTAGTTTCAAAATGTTTGAGGAACTAATTGTGAGTTATCAGTCAGTTGATGCATGCATGCACTCAACCAATGTACTCCAGATAACTGAAGATTCCTTCATCAGAAACTCATGCATGTTTATTCTGAGAAAGACCCAGTTGAGATAAATGTCAAGGACAATGTACTATCAGTTGCATGTGTTTTCCTATAAAGGAAACTCATGCATGTAGTCAAGGAAGGTTCCTTGAGGATTGCGCAGTTTTAGTGTGTGTAAGAGAAGTGTTCCACCTGGTTAGAGGTGAATCATCCCAGAGGAATAACACAAGGAAATAGGAGCTTGGAGGGCAGAGAGGAAGGCTTGTGAGAGGTCTAGATTGCCTGTGATCATCTGTGAGGATTATACTGAGAGTTGGCTAGCTATTAGAGCTAAGACTTTGTATAATTCTAATGTATTTCCACCTTGTATGATAATACAGATAGTGGGGTTTTTAGTTGAGGCTTTCCCCGAAGTATTTTCATATGTATTGTGCATTGATTCTTCTTCTTCTGGTTATATGTGTTCAGCTCGATCTTGCTCTATCTTTAAGCTTCCGCAAATTGATAGTAGAAGTATATTATAGTATTTTGCTTTGGTATATTGCATTATTGGGTTAATCTACAATCAGATTTTCTATATGGTCTCAGAGCGAGATTTGTAGAGAATTTGCAGAATTTCTACAAAAAATTACTTGGTATACACACTTGGAGCAATCCTCATGTTTGATACATTATTGGTTAACCTAAAATTAATAAGGAAAAAAAACTAAATGAAGAAGAGAGACTCTTCTTCATGAAAATTAAACAAACTGTACTTTCAAAAAACAAAGAAAAAGAAAACAACAACAACAAAGTTACTTTAAATTTGATCCTCTTAGATTCAAGAAAGATTTCATGACTTTGGTATAGGGGACATGATGACTTGAGAAGCATATAAACATTTTATATTCAAGACTTGAATTTTAATGAATTTTCACCAAAATTTTGATGGAGTCAAAGTTACCCTATAATTTAGGGCTCATTGAAGGTTAAGGGGGATTCCAACGTCATGGATATTGTTGAAATAGAAATGGTGGTGTGAAACTTTGAAATAAATATTATCTCTGTAAACTCAAAAGATACATTGATATGGGTCATTGCCAAACAACCACCTAATGCAAAGATATTAAGATATATTTCATTCTTTACACACTACATAGGGTTTTAGGTTGGAATTTATGCCGGTGAGTTTTTTTGCTTTAAGTTATAATCTCTTGGAAATAATTTGTTAAAAGGGAACATGGACTTACTATAAGCACTATTAATTTGTTAAAAGAGAACATGGACTTACTATAAGCCCTATTCATTCTAAAATCTTAGGATTTTAATAGAATTTAAGGTATACAAAAAGTTTATTAGAGTGTTTAGTGTGATTTGGGTCCAAATTTGTATTCGATGTGCTAGCACTTAAAGTTACACTTTATCAAATTTTGGTGTTCCAGATGATTGGGTCATATTTATCAAGGTGGTACTAACATATTGGCACTTAAATCTTCTCATATTCATTTAGTCCAAGATAACCCATTTTTATTGAGATTGAGATCAATTTTTGTTAGCATTACCCCAATGGACCCTTCAAAATGTGATTACAACATAATGCTAAATTTAGACAAAGAAGCACAATGCATGCTTATGAAGATCGTCATTTCTATTTTTTGACAAACTATCTATTAAACATAGTGTATATTTCAGTTGCATGCAATGTCTCATGCAAGATCAAGCTAATTTTTAGCATGCACTAGTTTTAGCATTGCTATTTCTAACAAGTGGGTGGATTCTTGAAGTTGATCTTTGGCGAGGAGTTACTATTTTTAAGAAATGTATAATTATAAGCATTTCTATCTTTAGTAAATATATCCATTATTTGTATGAATAAATTATGAGAACTTGTTATTTTTATTAATGTATATTTTTAAAAAGTTACTTTTGGACAAAATCTTGTTATTTGTAAACATTTCCATCTTTCGAGAATAAGAGGGAACTAATTTTTCATCCATACCTACGGTGCTTCTTTGAGAGAGATTATTTCTTGTTTAGAGTAAGTTTCATCCTATTTTTAGGTGTCAACGAGCCTCTAAATCAACATGAGCATAAGATTGGAATCATGGATGAGGATAAGCATTCAATGTTTAGTTTAGATCCAACATTTCACATCAAGATAAAAATGGAATTTCCCACTCATTTCCAAACTTAGATAAAGATGTGAAGTATGGGGGCGCATTTCCCACTCATTTCCAAACTTAGATAAAGATGCGAAGTATTGGGGCTTCATGGTTATAACTGGGTTAAAGTTAGTTGATGAGGCTTGCATGTATGGCATTACTCTTTCACCTTAGTTTAGAAATAGTAAGGTAATGGTATTGAAATCATATTTAGCATGATATGACACTGATCTTTGGCATCTTTTTGGATTATTAGCAACTTATCCTTTTCTATATTCTTAGCATTATGGGTGTTCCTCTTGTGGTCCGTTAAACTCAATATCTTTAAATGTTTTGACAATAGTTCAGGGGAGTAGCTTGTTCTAAGAATAATATACATAGTAAGCACTTTTTTCAAAATTATTTCATTCTATAGTCAACATGGAGGGTCCACACTTAAGTATTATCATTGATGTTGTATTATTCACATGTATTAGTTCTATTATCAAGATGGAGGGTGCCACACTTAAGTATTATCATTGATGTTTTAAGCTTCACAAGTATTAGTTTTATTATCAACATGGAGGGTGCCACACTTGAGTATTATCATTGATGTTTTATTCTTCACAAGCATTAATTCTATTATTAACATAAGGAGGGAGCGGAGGAGGGTGGGCCAAGGGGCACTCATTGGAAGATGGATTTGCCATATTTAGCATCCTTTTTAGGATGAATCAACACTCTTGTTTCACATGCATCAATTCTAAACTCAGCAGGAAAGGATGTATTCCTTCACATGCAAACATTTAGTCACAATTTTTAAAGAATGCTTATCTTTGGATTAGGAACTCATTTAGAAAGACGGGCTTGATGGCTTTGGCTTGGTGATTTGTAGCATTTAGTAATACATCCTTTCATCACGTATCATCTTTATCGAGCCATGTAAGAATGATAATGAAGATTCAATAGCTCATGGTATATTTTTTGAGTGGTGTACTAGAAGACAATTCAAGTAATACAATATCAATGCCTTTTCACCTTAAAGATGAGATTTTCTTAAATGAGCTTTCAATTAGCCTTGAAAGGAGAAAACAACTATTTTTCACTAAGTATGGAGTATAAGTGAAGAGATGTATTATAGTATGTCTTGTGCAGAAGCTTTACATGTGTGAAGGAATGAATGTGGAAAAGAATGAATATGTCAGCCTTCTGCACATTATGGAGTAGTGTGGGGTGAGTAGTATGTGGAGGGGAGAATGTGCGAAAGATGGGGAGGTGTGCGGAGCGTGAAGTCATGAAAAGGTTCCGTACACTACTTTTCAAGAAAACCACTAAATATGGAATTTAGAGTAAGAACAAGCAATATATGATAGTGATGATGGTACACAAAAATAAATCAACAAGGCTACAGGTCTCAGATAACTCTTTAGAGTACATCTTTCTTTGCACTCACATACTTCCATACCAAATAAAAGAGAGCAAAACAACCCAACCTTCTAGTTAGATTCTCTCCCTAAAGATTTCCCATTGCAAAATTTTAATCTAATTACAATTATAGATGAGTTGTATATTTTTTATTTTTTTCTATATTTTTTATATTTTAACTAATTTAATAATTTAAATACAAAAATAATAAATAAAAACTTTGAAATCTTTAAAAAAATTTAACAATCACACACAAATTTTAGTAGTTTATTTAAATTATTGTGACAAACTATTTCAATAAAATATATGACTGTTATTTAGAAAAAAATTAAAGTAATGAAATGTAATATTAAAGACTTTGATCGGTATAATGCAGATTAATTTTTTTTTATATCACATTTCTATTTGTTGGAAGAATCACCGCACCTCTATGGAATCCGTAATTTCCACCCTGGGGATTCGAGTTACTAAGATTAATTTTTTTTTATATCACATTTCTATTTGTTGGAAGAATCACCGCACCTCTATGGAATCCGTAATTTCCACCCTGGGGATCCGAGTTACTGGTTTGTAACGTTTACCAACACCTGCGGGTTTTGGTGTAATGACAAACTTCCACATGGTATCAGAGCTTGGACCCAGGTTTGATTCCCCCAAGTTTCTTTTAAGGAGGGGTGTTGGAAAAATCACTGCACCTCTATGGAATCTGTAATTTCCACCTTGGGAATCCTAGTTACTGGCGTTTACCAACACTTGCGGGTTTTAGTGTAATGGCAGAGCTCCACACTATTGAGAAAAGATTAAAAGTAATAAGGTATAATATTAAAGATTAGGATTGCTATGCAAAGTAAATATTTGTCATACCAGATTTATATTGAGAAAAATTAAAAGTGATCATGTGTAATATTAAAGATTAGATTATGATTGCTACGCCAATTAAATATTTGTTGTATCAGATTTCTATTTGGATTTGGATATGAAATAAACAAGGCCAAAAAAGCACCAAGGATATAAGAAGGAATATAATGTACTAAATCAAAGTCTTTTTCAAACGGTAATATGTACCTAGATTGTCGTCCAAACTTGCGTTCAGGATCAGCAAACTTCTTATATTTAGCGCCTCCGCGTTCGACATAAGTCAACAGAGTGCCTCCAATTTGACACATTACCACCACAGCTTTTTTTTTGTCCCCTCCAACTGCTTCCATGGCTTGATTGATAAACTCAGGATTGCGCTCTGTAGAAAAGAAAATAACACACATTTCACTATGTCACACATGTATGTATCTATTTCTAAACCAACGATATTGAAAAGAGATTTCACAGGTTGTGTTTACAATCACATACAACTACCACCATATAATTGATATTTTCTGATTAATAAAATGAATCCAAGATTACTGAATGTGTTTTAAGAGATGGAGAAATTTTTCCTGCAACAAAATTCAAGAGGGAGGTCAAAAGTGCAATAAGAGTACAGAGAACTAGATTTTATTGACAACCTACAACTGATATATGTAACATTTTATGTTCACTTGCTTTACTGAACATGTTTTACGGGATAGAGAAAATTTTCATGCACTTTCATTCAAGAGGGATATCAAATATGCAATAAGAATGCACAAGTAGTAGATTTTATTAACAACCTACAACTGAAAATTAAATATTTTTGCCATTTGAATCGATTTTGATAATATATTAATTCTGTTTTCATGATTCGACTTTGCGCGGGTGGGGTTGTCATATATAGATTTAAATAGCAGAAGATTTAAACAACTCCTTTTTCTTACCATTTCAAACTCATTTTCTTTACAGGACCTTCCATGTTGAAAATTAGGGTAGTTATGGGACAAATTTCTCCTTATGAACTCAATCCTATCCAATCTACCCGAAAGAAAGCGCATTGTGTCATAAAGAGAATTTATATTAGTTAAAGGAAAATTCAAATTGATAAAAGAAATATTATTAATATGACATAAAATTTGGGTAAACAATCATTGAAGAGAAATATATTTAAATATTATTTTTTAACAAAATCGAATTTAAAAATTTCCCCAAGTGGGCTTGTCCTTTGAACGCATCTATTTGATCTATAAATAAAGAATCGCTATATCTCCGAAGTGTGCAATTCGAATTTCATTCGCTATATCTCCGAAGTGTGCAATTCGAATTTCATTTTTTAAAGGCTCACATCTATTTATCTGTGGAGGCTCATATTAAATATCTAAGGTTCACATTTATTATATGGAAGCTCGTGTTATATATAGCTCGCATTAGTATCTTTATGGTTAGCATCCGGATTTTAGTGGCGCACAATACTTGCCGTGGCTCACATATATATTCCAGTGGCTTGCATTGATCCATTCTATGTCTCGCATATGTTATCTATGACTCAGATTACATCTGTGGCTGACGTCCGATACTCTATGACATATACTCGGAGGCTTGCACGAAATTACAGTTCACAGTATGTTCTATGGTTCACAATGCTTCATTGGATCACATATATCATTTGTGGCTCGATGTTATGGTTTTGTGTATCTGTTATAGCTTTTATATCGTGTGAGGCTCGATGGACTATGATGTTGATATATGGAAGACAATAGTATGACAGTAACCTATGATACATAACTATGCCCTTAAGTTCAGTAATTAATGATGATGACCTTATGATATATGTCAATGTAAGTTACAATGAATTTATGACATTGTATTTATTAGTTTGGATGATACATAACTATGTCGTTATGTGCCACAATATAGTTAGCAGATTCAGGTCTTTTATCTTTCCCTTTGTCATTGGTTTTATTTTTGGTTTCATTTTTTTCCTCTCAATTCTGTCTCAAGGCAACTTACATGTGGATGCATCATGTCTATCTCTATTGCAACTTATGCAATGAAGATCAGACTTTTTTCCTTGGTATTGTTTGCCCCCTTTGACTTTAAAATTCCTTCTTCTTCTTCCTCTTCGGCCACCTCTTCCTCTAGAAGAATGTTGTGCATGATTCTTCTCCCTATGTGCAAAACACACAACTTCTTCAGAAAACTGAGTTGTCGTCTTTTTCCCAAAATCCTTCTCTCTCTCAACAAACTTTTTCTCAAGGGAGTCAAAGATAATTTCCTTGAGGTTTTCACTTGTTTGCAAGGACTCAAGATAATTTGAATAAGTGAGACATAATGCCTTGACATAAGCTATGAGAGGAATGTCTATTTGAACACCAGTGGTTTTTATATTATGCATAATGAATCTAACTTTTGATGCTAAAGCAAGAGGGTCATCATTTTTCAATTCAAGACTGGACAATTTAATCATTAATTGGACAACTTCAAGTTCAGAGTGTGAGTCGTACAATTCCTTCAACTTCTATAAAGATTCAAAAGCATTTAGAAATGGTGAAATATGGTGACTCACCTCTTTATTTACAAATACTACAATCAAAGCATAGGTTTTGATGTTCTTATTTTCCCAAATAGAAATCCCCTTATCTGAAGTGGGCTTTGTAAGTTCATTATCTCCTTCTCTTACACAAACTCCTTTCCACAACTCATTGAAATGAGAGTGTGTTTTATCTTCCTTGACCATTCAGAATAGTTCTTTTTTCTAAAGAAAACTACTCCAACAATAAATATCAATAAATGCATCTAAAAAATGTATACCGTGTAAAATGTACTTTATTGCCAATATATATAAAAATTTGCATTTTCAAAAAAGTGCACTTTAGTAGCAATATTCTGAAAAATACAATTATGGTGGCAATATGATAGAAGTATTATTGGGGGAGGGGTTGGCGGGAGGGGTGGCATGGAGTATGGGGTATATGGGGGAGGTATTAGCTAGAATGGCGGAGTGAATGTATGGGGGAGGTATTATTTGGGGGTGTAGTTATATGTGTGAGCATTCAACGTAATAGCATTACATACCATTCAATGGAGGGAGGCTAGCGGGTGATACCCTGGTTATATATTAAAACACAATTATATATTAAAATTGCAGCTATTAAAAACCATGAGTGGGAGCGAAGTGTATTGACTGGACATGCGGTTTGGAGGTATGAAGGAAACCGGGGTGCAGTCAAGGCCAAGCCACGAGCTACCACACAACCGGGAGTCGATGGTAGGTAAGCAATGGGAGGTATGACTGTCAACCAGTGTGGTGCGAAGTCGGGAGTATTAACTGTGCAGAAGGAGGCAGTATTGTTAAGCGGTATTAACGGTTGAGATACACAGTCAAGTTATATGTATGTATTACGCCAACACAATCACGTTATATATATGTATCATGCCAACACAGGTGCAGGAGGACTGGGTTTGGATTGACATCAATGCGTACCATACACCACACGGCCTTCAAAAAAAATATCAACGCACAACATACACACAGTACCAATGTTGCAGAAATTACACGCGGAGACAGAACTGCTTCAACGCATTTCCAAGTCTAACTTCAAAAGCTTCACAATAGATTCAGAACCAACAACCTGATAACATAACAACAAAACATTGGTGACCATCAAACTTCAACGCTCCATTCCTAGGAATTAATAAACGCCGGAAACCTTTTATTGTGACCCACAGCCATGGAGTTCAATAAACAGTGAAGAGAACCATTTGGATACCATGAATCCAACATACATACCATGAGTACATTCACATCAGATATACGAACCAATGCACGAGTATTTGAACACAGAGATTCAAAGTTGCAGACTACTATTTCAACACTCCGACTCCAAGGTTTTGACCAGCTTACATCCCAGCATTCAACCAAACACACGAGATCAATTCAACGTACAAGGAGGAGACACAAGGGGACAAAGAACAGAGAATTCAATAGAAAGTGGACAAAGAAGGGAATCTAGACATATTTTATGTCAAAGGAGAGGATTTATTGAACATAAAACACTAAATTGAGCCCTGTTGCTTTGATACCATGTCAGGCCAGGAGGTAACTTCTTAAAATGAATTGTGATTTTCCATTAAGGGTGATCATAGATATATACATGGAGAAAGACTCTTGGGATTCATCTCCCAGTGTTTCTTCATATTCCAATTCTCCTTATTTTCTATTTACACTATTTTACATATATTCACCCAATCCCAATGATTAGGTGTCAACATTATGTTTGGATATGATATGGTATTTCCTTGGGTTATTTCTAATACATGTGTGTGCATCAAGGAAGATTTTACTAGATCCACTCATCTCTAAATTTAACATAACCATTCATCTCTATGATTTTACTGGGGGGCACGCATCAATCCAGATTCCTTGATCTCCAACACTATTAGTGCCATTGTAGAGGCTGACATAGGAGAGGATAGTGGTCTTTATCGTCACACCTATTTTTTCCCCTCATAGTCACTAGATGCCTGAAGGGAAAGCAATGTGGCACCCTTGGAACTTCAAAGAAAATTTCTTAAAGGGCACAACCAGCTTGGCACCCTTGGCAACAAGAAGAAATTGATTGGTGTGGAATCCTTGGAATGTCAAGGGAAAGTAATTGAAGGGCATGACTAATTTGGCACCCTTGGCATCAAGAAGAAAGTAATGAAATCTAATTAATATATGATAATCATACTAATTCAGAAAAATGTAGTAAGTGAGGTTGGAGAACCAAGTTAACTAAATCAAGGGTAAAGCTTGGGGTAAAGGAAGAATAAGAAGAAATAAAAAGATTGGACCTATTGAGTAACTCTACCCTTTCCATGTTTGGAAAATCTTAGGTAGATAATATGGATATAAAGTAACTCCAAAGTATGTAAGTATTTTAATAAGAAAAAAGGGGAAAGGGATAGATTTAATTAAAAACATTAATCTTAGTCTAATAAAACCTCATTAAGAAAGGAGGGTGGTGAATGAAAATAAAGAATAATAATTTAAATTAAAGAAATTTAGTTTCATGTAAGGACCTCCATGTAGCAAGAGCCAACACAATGATCTCTATCTAAGAGTAAATTTGAGATAAACTAAGGTATAGTTGGGGAACCAAATCTGAGACCTACCAATTGATTTCAATAATGAACACAGAAAAAGGAGTATAAAATGGGGATCAAGAGAAAAATAGGATAAGAAATAGGGAGTCATGTTGGGGTGAGGGAAAATATTATTTTCAAATAAGAATTCAAGTAAATAACATGGGAGAGCCTTGCTGAGAGGCTAACACATGGATATGTGGATACTCAAATTTTTAGACTATTAATATAGTTATTTTTGCATAAGTGACAAGTTTCACCTATGAAGCCTCTTATAAGAGAAGGGGCAAGCTATGGAAGAGGGATCACTTTTTTCCCTATTGTTGGATGGATAAATAATGCTATTGTGAGTGACTACGAATTCCAGAGTGAGTTTGGTGTGGTGTAGGCCATTAGAGAGGGAACTCTTGAGTCGAGAGTGCTCTCTTGCATCGACAAGTATTCTTCCTCTACTTATAGTCCCATTGCAACTTGGGGATCCATGGCGAAGAAAAGTATCCAAGGAGTAGGCTGGGAGGTCAACTGGTGAGTCATCAACATTAGGACGAGGCACATCATCCCTGACATGTGGACACAAATAGCAACAAGGGGTTGCAAGCAACAACAAAGCCAAGAGAAAATCTCTAATCCTTCGGTGAATGGTACCTCGTCTTTTCATAGAGTTCTATTACATGATTAGTGTTGTATAAATAATTACCAGGTTGTAAAAGTAAACGATATGAGGGTTGAATGTAAATTATGAGCTATTGATGTATGTGCCTCGCCTTAATATCAATTTGTTTCCAATGTTGATGGGTTTTTAATTACTATGTGATCTTCATAATCAATGTTGTTATCGAATGTTTAGCTTAAAATGAAGATATTCATTTGCTTATGATTGCAATTTGAGACTTACCTACATTACTTATGGGTTAAATAAATACAAGCATGGTTTCATGTATCTAGTAACCTATTGCTATTATCTTGAGTATGATTGAATTTAAAAAAAATGGCATCTTAGGGATGGTCCCTATAGGAATGTAATATATCTTGTACTTTCATTTTATATTAGTCAATTGATTTTTCTATTTTATCGACACTATTGGTGCACCTCTGTGTCCTTTCTTAATGGTAAAGGAGCTTATCAGTATGGTATCAAAGAATTAACATTCCATAAAGAACTAGTATAATATGGTATCAAAGTGTGATTAAAAGTATGAGTGGTGATCCAATTTGCATTAGAATCTTAGCATGGTATGAGAGTCGATGGTTGTGATGTTGGGAGAATGAGTTGGATCACATTGTGATGGACCTAGGAAATTGAGTTGATTTAAAGCCAACTAAAGGACTAGTTAAAGGATAATGTTACTAACATTGATGTCTGATTGTAGAAAATCTGGTGAAGGAAGGCCATAAGTAAAGGAAGATGATAGAGAGGGTATCCCTATCTATAATCTAGATTTTGCAAGTCAAATTTGATGGTATGAATCATGCCATATAGAAGTAAAATATCAAAATCTTATCAATGAAACATAAGTTGTTGAAGTTGGTTAGACGCTAGTAGTAGACTCCTCAAAACTAGAGAAGTTTGAATCATAAAATGAAGATGTGATGGTAATGCTAATATTGTTGGTCATGAACCACAATATCCCTCATATTTGAAGTGAGCATAACACTCACAAAATTTGGTATATGTTGAAGCATTTGCATGAGACCCCAAAAAAATATCTAGTATTTCACTTGTAGAACTAGTTATAAGTGTGCCAAATGCCCAAAGATGAAAACATTATAGAGGGAACGACAAATATTCAAGATGTAAAGTTTGGTTGTTAGCTATAGGAGCTAAAGTAGAAGTGAAGGATAGTGTGACATTGATGATAAATGGGTTGACATAGTTGTTCCAGTGATGTGTGACCACTTTGTAAATTGCTAGCACAACAAGCACTAGTTTAATAAGTTGAGAGGTATGTTGTTGCAAGAAGAGCAGAGGAACAAAAAAAGTGAGCAAGGTAGCAATGAGCAAGAATTCAATGCTCAAATGAGAAGAACAATGTTAGATGGAAGCAAAAGAACCAAAAAAGTAGTTACCTTCTGTGGAATAGTAAGAAGAAACCAAAATCCACCATGACACCCTATGCTTCAATTGTAGGAAATTGATACATTTTGCTAAAGACTATTACAAAAGAAAATGAGGTCATCTTACGGAAAGGAGGAACAATCCAAAAATTATGTAGAAAATAAGACACTGAGCAAGATATGTTTTCCTAACATTGCTAGTAGCCATAATTTCTTCAATGATGAACTAGGCACATATGTTATAAAAAAGATTGGTTTGATTGAAGGAGCCTACATAGGGTGATTCAGTGAATCTTGCAAATGATAATAGGAATGCTATCAATTGTGAAGGTTCTATTCCAATTCTCACTCATGATGGAAAAATGAAACAAGTACAAGATGTATTATGTGTTTGGATTAAATAAGTAATTGCTATTAGTGATCAAGATGACTAAGTTGAAATACAAGGTGGAGTTTGTTAGAGACAAGTGCTCAATCAAGGACAAGGATGACAATGTGGTTGCTAAAGGATACCGAGAAGATGGCTAATACAATTTTGTAGTGACGCATGTTCATGCAAGAGCGATGGTGGCATTGGTTGATTCAAATGTGCAATATATGGCACTTTCCGTACGAAAAATTGATATTCAAGAGTCTATAGTTATTATATAAGTTGAATATGGTGCACTAAACTATCTAAGATGCATAATCCAAATGAGGTATGTGAGTCCTTTATTCCAGGTAAGCAAACCAAAGAGGGGACCATTATTCCAAGTAAGAAAACCAAAAAGAAGATTCCAAAAGGAAAACAACGTACTGAAGCTTGTGTTCATTGATTCGTGTGTTCCCATGAAGACACAATCTTTTCTTTGAGTTATGTATGACATCACCCTCATAGATGATTGCAACGAAAATAAATGGGTGTACTTCTTAAACAACAAGTCCAAAGTGTTCAACTATTTTCTAGAATTACAAATGGAAGTTAAACAATAGAGCAAAAGGCAGAAAACAATGTTGAAATCCAATTGGTGAAGCAAGTATAAGTAGCTACATTTGAGAAAATATTGTAAGGATCGAGGTATGTAAATGTTGATTTCTCATAGGATATTCTAAGCTGATAATTACTTCTTATGATTTCTTTACTTAATCTTGACTTGCATTCATATTCATCATAAAGAAATTATATAGAAGATCTCAACAGTAAAAACTAAATTCCAGTGGAATCATAAAGAGACAGCAAACAAGAACACAAACATTTACCCCTGGAAATCCCACATGGGGAAAACCCAACAACCTTTTCCTTAGATAAATTCTTCAGTTCAGCAAGAGAGGCACCTAATCTTCTAGTCAATCACAAGGTCAAACTAACCGACAAAGGAGACTTGGTCAAACCTGGTCTACATCACTCTTATTCAAGTCAAACGTATGCCCAAGAGACTCGATCTGGTCTACTTGGTTAGGGCCAAATTTCAACGTTCTTTTGCACCCACAAATTTCAATCCTGCAACTCTGTTATGCCTCATAAAATTTAACCCTCTTCTATACCAGTAAAAACTAGGATCTGTTGCCTTGAGATGCCTAAAAGTTTGACCTTTCATTTTTCCTTGCTCTGCCTTAGATTCGTCCAACACTCTACCTCGATTTATCTTGTTCTTTGCCTCAAAAGGTCCAAATTGCTTGAACAAATGAGATCAGAAAATTGTGTTCTTAGGAGGAATTCAAGTGCCTTATAAATACACTTCTAGCTAACCGAATGGGTGCCACTTGGCTGGAGCTGACTTGACTAGGAGGAGGGTTGACTTGGCTTGTTTTGAGCCAAAAATTCAATTTTCTCTTTTCAAAAGGACATGAAGAACATGCCTTAAGGTTTCTCTTTTGATAATAACATGAAGATTATGCTTTATATTATCATTACAAATACATCAAGGGCTAAAAATATAAATTATGAAGATCGACCATAGCTACAAAATTCAACACTTCCTCTAGCTAGGGAGGTGTTCATAATGACTATCTAGATGTTTTCAAGTTTACAAATTTCTCAAAGAAAAGGTTATAACAATTGATCATCAGCATCAACATCATCTAATTACCATAATACTGGTCAACAAATGTGACACATGGTAAATGATCAACATCAACAAGTTACCATAATTTCGGTCGATACCTTTAAGCTATGGTGTATCCTTAACATAATCTTGGTTGGTGCTCCTAACACATGGTACATCATTAGCATCAACTAGTCACCATGATTTTGGTCAGCGCCCTTGACACATGGTATACTTACTAGTCTTGGTTCACCACAATCTTAGTTAATCTCTTTGACTCGTGATGAAACTCCAAAGGCCACACTCTACTTGAGTAATTCTGAGCCTAATTCTAAATGGGCTCACTCAACCTATATGGAGAGTATACTGAGCTCGATGTTGAAAGGGACCCACTCAACTAAGTGATTCTGGGCCTATAGGACCATTCTTCCTAATTCTGGTTAACATATTTGACATAGGAAGAATGACTATCCTCTACTGGACCATTCTCCCTAATTTCAGTCATACTTGACATAAGGAGAATGTCTATCCTTGATGCTATCATATCAAACTGATTCGGAAACGTGAAAAGTGACTTTGGTTTATTTAAAATGTGTTTGAGTTTGTTTGCATGATTAAAAACCCCTTTAAGCACTTAAGCATATAAACATGAAGAGATTATGGGAAATTGCAGAAATAAAAAGAGAAAACACATAAATAAAAATTGCACCACTGGATTGTTAATAGTGTTCGTCTGCTACTCGGACTACGTCTCCAGGCCCTTTTCTCTAAGTGGGGAGGCATTTTATTATTATTTAGATGCTAAGCTTCAATTTTCTTTGTTACATCAAAAGTACATTAAACAAGCCTCTTGCTAGCTTCAAAAGCTTCTACTCGCTCTCTAGAATCCACTGCAAAAGATTGCTTGTAAAAAGGATGAGTAATGTCTTCGCAATTGGACTCCAAAGTTTCTCTTTCTTACTAGTCTACAAGATTTGTCTTCACTCTAAGAGCTCTCAGCTCTGCCAAATATTTAGCACTCAATGCTATGGCACAATGGCATTTTTTTTATAATAAAGAGTCATTGGGGGCGCGACTAACATGAGGTCGAGTCGTCGAACCACCAATGAATTACAATGTAAATTTGTCAATGAATATTATATAGTTAAAATTCCCTTGACGAGCTCAAATCACATATCGCCAACCAACAAAAAATTCTAACCTTCACATCAATGCATTTTGGTGGTCATATGGTATATAATCAACACGACAACGGTTATAACCCTCAATCTGACGGTCCAATGAAATATGCCAATGTTACATTGGTTGAAGCCCCTAAATAAACATTTGCATATGAAATGGTCACAACTTCATGGGCTCTGCTTGGTATGTAGCCATGTCTTATAACCAACATAACAAATATATAACACATGTTATAATGCGATGGTATCATGGTTGGTGGAGGTTCCATACAATTTAGGGAAGGTTATGTTTGGTGGAGCCGCTAGGTTTAGTAGGCTCTGCCCCCCTATTTTTCCACCATATATTACCATACAATAAATACCATTTCCGTTGGTTCTACAAACAACGGAGAGTCGTGGCTTGTTGGTGAAACGATTGGCTAATGCACTGGTGGTTACAAATTTAAATCCTGCTGAGAAATCCACCCCCTAACAAAATTCATGGAAAATTTTAGGGGCTAATATTCACAGGTTTGCTAATTTTCTATTATTTTTCCAAAAAAAAGATTTGCCAATTTCTATTTTTTCTAAAAATTATTTGCCCAGATTTTATAGTATAACATTATTTTACATTAAAATTTGCCAAAATTATATAGATATTGTATATAAAACAATTAGAAGTTTGAATGTTTTACAAAGATATGAGCAAACCTTTTATAATTTACATATGACTGACTACTGAGATTCGCTAAGGTTTCTAAACTTTAAGACAAATATTTATCCTTAAAATTATCCCTGACAAAACTTTAACCCTTCCGCCAGGGCCACATGGCTCCCTGTCATAGGGCCACGTGGCACCCATTATTGGGCCACTTTGCTATTCTTGATAGGGCCATGTGGTAGACCCTAACCAAGCCATGTGCCGGCTTCAGATCCAAGCCTAGTCACCCTATCAGTGCCACGTGTCAGTCTATCATTGGTCCACCTGTCAGCACCACAGTTCCACATGGTGCTCACTAGTTCTTCTATGTGTCCTTTGACTTTGACTTTTTGCCTATTTCATTGAAACTTCAGAGTGCAATACCTTTGGCATACAAACTCCTTTTTCTCCCATTCAAGTTGTGTTGGATTCAGTTTTTTGATCTCTACGAAATGGCATTGTTCTCGCTTGAATCTAAAGACTTTTAATTTTTGAACTTTTTGAGATCCTCCCATATCAAATACTCTAGACCATTTTCCCTCAACCTTGGTCAACCTAACCCAGGGAGAATAATTGTCCTTGATTTTGCAATTTCATCACTCCATCTTACTGAGAGAGAGACATGCTCAATCATTCCAAGCTTGTGCTCAAAGTATATAAACTTCATCCTAGGACAGAGGCTTCGTTGGTAATTCGCTTGACTATAGAATAGTACTAAAGCCACACTGCTTCCTTTTGTACCATGTCTTGGTACTAGATCTCAATGTGATTTGACCTGTCATCATGGTTGTCACCTACACCTGATCAAGATAATAATGCAAATAACCTCCGAAATCATTATGCTTCTCAATTGACCAATCAAGTTGCAATGTACTTAGCCTCTACAGTACTGAGTGACAAATGTCTGCTCCCTGCTCATCTAAGAAATTATAATTGAGCCCAAACTAAAGCAATATCCTAATGAACTCTTTCTGTCTTTTGCACTCTTCGCCCAATATGAATGTGTGAATCCTTGCAGTTGTACATCAATGTTTGAGACATATCTCCAACCATAATTGGTTGTGCCATAACCAACTTGTACTAGTTGGTACTTCAACACATGTTGAGCCAAATGCCTTAGCTCGATCATAAGATTTATTCTTACCCTAACTGGATGTTCTTTCTGAAACAACTTATGTTGTGGCAATCCTAATTGCTTCCTATAACACTATTGTTTTCAATCATTGTCCATCATCTCGAACTCAGACATCAACTCCCTCTGAAGTTAAAACAAGGGCCTCTAATTGCTCCCTCTATTACAGAAATAATTCTTTTTTCCACAACTGCTCCCTCTCACACATGAGCCCTTCTGCTAGAGACAAACAATATAGAATCATCCTTAATCCATCAATCCAAAAATACCAAGTCTAATGTGTCTGTTTGTGATTGTACAAATACTTCTTCAATCATGAGACTTCTTCTCATGTACCTCAAAGCCCTGAGGTAGCTCTATGTACACTTCCTCCTCTTCAATTACTCCATTGAGAAAAATAAGCTTAACATCCACCTGGCGCAGTTTTCAAAGCAATAATCATAGTTCTAATAGAAGTGTACCTCACAACTAGAGAAAATGTCTTGTCATGATCTTCTCCCTCTTTTTGGTATAGTCTTCTATTCTCAACTCTTGCTTTGTACCTCCCTATACTGCCAACCGCTACACGCTAGATCTTGTGGATCCATTTGGAAGTCACCATTGACTTCTCTTCGACACAATCAAGGTATACTTCAAACTTGCTAATATGCTTGCTCCTCTAAGCTCAAATCTTATTTAGTACAATATCTCTCAACACAAATAACCAATTCTGGGAAAGTCCTCTTGTCACAAGCTTTACTTTGTTCTTCCACTACTTCCACCTACTGCTAGAGCCTTGGCAACCTTCACTATGTACCTGCAATCCTCACTAGGAGGCCAAGGAAGAACGATTACAACTCAACAAAAGAAACAAAGACAAAAGGATAACTAATAGAAAAAGAAAAATAACAATCAAGGAAGAGAGATATGAAGTACTTATCTTTTGAGGATTATAGGAGATGACAACTCCCTCTTGATCTTAGCCTTCTTGCATCCATGTTGTAAATTTATCATCATTCTCAACCTCATCATCAACATGATGTCTTTCCTTCCTTGCATAAGCTAGGGTTCCCTCATTCAACAAAAGCATTAATCCAAGTCTAGGGTTTTATCTACAAACCCTATGATTTTTGCATCCAAGACTTTTAGTCTTCTAGGATAAACCGTAGTTTTTTCATTTTACATCTCTTGCAAGTCCAACCAACTTTGTAATGTGCAAATTCTCCTTTTCATATCCAATGTCCAAAGACCATAGAGACCCAATGCCTCAACAAGCAATCAAGGACATTCCATCCCGGTATCAAACTAAGAGAATGTGTCAAGATCAAGGATCGTCCAAAGAGGTGTCTTCATCACGAGAGAAATATGACAAACCCATTAGATATTGCTTCAACATTACTAGTAGTGATATTCTAGCAACCATGTATTCTCAGCTAAACATTTATCTTGATCCCTTCAACCCAAGTAGTCTATACTTCATCCCAATAGTAATAATAAGGCCACAACAAGTTCTTCACATAACTCAATTATCTCAGGAGGGACTCAACCTCTTTTTCCCTGTAAGCTTGTTATAAGTGAAGGTAATATCCAAACAAACATACTTCATCAAAGTGTGTTTTCCTCCAAAACATGACAATGATCTTTTTTCCTTCTTGACTTGATGTGCAAAGTATATATTCCAATATTAAGCATCCATATAGAATAGGCCATACCTTAGGATCAACATAATGCATCTTCCAAGGCTTTTAAGAAATTGTAGCTTCAATATCCTGCATCTGAACACAATGTAACATCTTTCAAGGAGACACACAGGTTCATTGTTCAGCACGTGTATTGATCACATATTTCCCTTATGTTGTTTTATCTTGCTTTAAGCAACAATCCGAACTTCATTGATTTTTGAAATATCAATAAGACATTCATGCTACAAATTATAAACTTGTAAGGTGAAGGAAAATATTCATAACTGCTCTTAATGAATTCTTCTAGGATCCCTTGTTATAAGGCAACATATCAAACATAGTCCTCTGATCTCACTAAGGAGTAGATCACAGTCTCATGAAAGCAACTTTGATACAAATCTTATGATGTTTCTAAGAGGTAGATCATAGTATTATTTAGTTTTTCATGAAACAATATTGATACAGATTTTCATTCCAAGCATATAAATGATCCAAATGAAATCACTTTCTGGATGTGATCTGCATGAAGAGCTTTGATCCAGATAAAATCACTTTAGATAAATACATACCTTTCATTCCAATCATTAAACTGCAGACTTATAATTTTGTTGTTTTCTTTATAGGTCTGTATTCCCATGTTTAACTCCTCACTGTAGTGTGTTTGCATGGAAACAAATTCATGCTTTCTTGGTGTCCAAAATAGGTCTTCAACACTTCAACCTTGACATTTATGATAATGCATCATTTCTTCTTCTTAGACAATGCTAGTTCGAGTAGGCATATTTGATCTTCAAGGGGAACTCATGCACAAAGGATGAATTTATTGGCTTATCTCCAGACAAAGATGTTTTCAAACTTCTTTTGGCTACTTCCTCTAACGTGACACCAGCTCGACTCCTCAAGGAATTTAGGGACTCGACTTCTTCAATCATTGTAACAATTGTTCTTCTTGAAAATATTGCATAGGGATTTCAATGTGGTAAGATTCAAAGATCTTAGAATAGACATACAATCATTTTTCTTAAGGCTTCTCTATCACTGAGGATATTATACAAAGGTCTTTCGACCTTCAAAGTTGGGACAAAGACCATATTTAGATTATACTAGGCCTTCATCCTAGTCCTAGTGTTCTTCGGTCCCCTTGAAATAGGCCTTGTGGCCTTCTTTGCTCATTGAGACAAATTCTGAGTCCTTCCAAATTTCCTTAGCCACTTGTGATCATATTCGACCTTACTGCATCCATATATAGCTTCTGAGGTATTTCAGATTTCTGAGGTACTTTAGATTGAGGCCTAGATAATCTCGACCTCACTGTAATCAACTTTCTCAACATACCTAATTTTCTAGACTAAGGTTTATTTCAACTTCTTTAGACCTTGAGATCTTCGGTCCTTTAATAGATGGACCGAGGTTCAGAATTAGGGCTTCAATCCTCTTCTTGAACATAGAACAAGGGCATACCTTAAATATAACCATTTATTCTTTTTCACGGCCTAGAAAAAACCTTGTTAGGGCATGAAAAATTTGGTGGCATCTATTCCTAAACTCGGCTTCATTTTGACCTTACACCTTCAAGGCTTCTCTTCAACCATACACTCTAAAACCACGCTGATTTTTCATAGGATCTTCTAAACTGATAATTACTTCTTATGATTTCCTTACTTACTCTTGACTTGCATTCATATTCATCATAAAGCAATTACATAGAAAATCTCAACAATAAAAGCTAAACACCAGTAGGATCATAAAGAGACAACCACATAAGAACACAAACATTTACCCTGGCAAAACCCACATGGGGAAAAACCCAACAACCTTTTCCTTAGCAAAATTTTTCAGTTCAACAAGTAACACACCTAGATCTTCTAGCCAATCACCAAGTCAAACTGACCAACAAAGTAGACTTGGTCAAACCTAGTCCAACTCCCTCCTATTCAAGTCAAACACCTGCCCAAGAGACTCGGTCTGGTTTGCTCTGCTACAACTGGATTTCAACATTTTTTTGAACTCACAAATTTTGGTTCTACAACTCTATTATGCCTAAGAAAATTTGACCCTCCTTTGTGTCGGTAAAAACTCATATTTTCTACCTTAAGATGCCCAAAAGTTTGACCTTCAATTTTTCCTTGCTCTGCCTTAGATTCGCCCAACACTCTACCTCGGATTCATCTAGTTCTCTACCTCAAAAGATCTAAATAGCTTGAACAAAAGAGATTCGAAAGTTCTTTTCTTAGGAGGAGGTCGAGTGCCTTATAAATACACTTCTGGTTAGTCAAATGGGTCCCATATGACTATGAGGAGTGCCGACTTGGCTTGTTTGAAGCCAAAAATTCAATTTTAAAGATTCAAATTTTCTCTTTTGAAAAGGACATGAAAAACATGCCTTAAAATTTCTCTTTCAACAATAGCATGAAGAACATGCTTTATAATATCATTACAAATATATCAAGGTATAAAAATATTAATTATGAAGACCGGCCATAGCTACAAAAATCAACACTAAAGGAATCATACAATTGCATACATAGCAAAGAATATCATTACAAAATGGAAGAATTGGGTAATCATGGATATGGCCCAATGTATGTTAGAGTAGAAAGGTATCTGAAATGGCTTTTGAGTAGAAGCCATGTGTTGTAGCTCCTAGAGACAACCCCCGGGTTGATGAGAGGTCAGTGCCTAGGACGTCTTAGTCTCTCTTGAAGATAATTTGGTGCAGCTCAAGAGATGGATGTAAAATGATTTTAGATGTTGGTTTAATTTCCTTTCTTAGAGGAAGATTCAATATACACATGAACAAGGTATCATTCCCAAGAATAAATGTTTCAGGTCTATTGGCCGACACATAGAGAATGCAGCTTCAATTTTGTCGTTGCAGTAAACTGGGAAGGAGAAAAAATAAGGAAGGAACTTAGTGTAGAGGGATGGGTAAACACACAATCCTATGCAACAAATTCTAGTAGAATCATGAAAGGATAAAAGGAATGAAATGCAAAAATTATGGAGCACATTTTAAGGCTTTCATCTCAATGTCTCACAGCTATTATCTACTATCACACAACATAAGTAAATCTGCAATCTCATAGGTACCATTTGCTATCACATAACATTAGTAAATATGTGATTTCATAGGAACTGTCTGCTATCACTTAACATAGGTAAATATGTAATTTCATAGGTACGTCTACTACAACATAACATAAGTAAATATGGGATTTAAGAGTGAATCCAACAACTACAATTTCATAATTTTTGAAGAAGAAAAACACACATGAATTGAAACGCAGAGGAAGAACACACACTGCATATCCCAAATGCTTGGAATCACTAGAAATTTTTCATTGATCTTCGAGAATGAAAATACATGTTACATGGCCCAAACTTGCGAAATATGCAAAATATAGTTACAGCCTTAGGGACAAGAAAATAGAACCACCAGAACCGAAAAATCCAAAATGTTCGGAACCAAAAAATCTAGAACACTTCTAGTGAGTTTTTCCTCCCTCTTTATAGGGAGAGAGTCCAAAAAATAGTTACAAAATATCTTCAAAGTGCTACAACTGTCTAAACTACTAGTTGTCTAAGCATGTGGATGTTTGAGTCGTCCTAATGATTACATAACAGATCCTATTCTTTTCTTAAAAATGCAAAAATTAACAAAATATGAGAAACGGGAGGTGTCATGAACACAACAAAATATCTCAACGTCGATTCCTCTGATTTCCTTAGGCAGACTCAGGCTCTAATGTTTGGATTAGTGATGGGTTGATGATCTCGTACACTTCTCTTATGATATTCCTCCATGATTACTGACCAATTCGCCCATCGCTTTCGTTCTCTAACTGTTTAATTTCCCCTCTTGGAGCTAATTGTGATTAGGTGTGGTGGTGTTGAAGGTGCCCCATGACATAGATGTCGACCCATCCACCCCTTTATTACCTCTATGGTACACTATTAGAGCCCAATACATCTCTTAACATTTCCATAGTGCAATTTCAGAGCCGAAGCGTATCGTAACTTTATTTAAAATAACGTTACGAAATTGTAACCTTCTGATGCTCTTAGCCGCTCTATCATTTATCAACCATAGGACCACTGCCTATGACCATTGGTTTAGCACTTAGGGGTTGCAGTATCAGAACCTTCGTCCATCATAACTCTATTTAAAATAACGTTACAAAATTGTAACCTTCCGATGCTCATAGCCCCTTTTCTCTTAGCCCCTTTATCATTTATCAACTATAGGACCACTGCCTGTGACCAGCGGCTTGGCACTTGGGTGCTAAAAGCCTTTGGGCTCCTGTCGAGGCCCTATTTCCCTTTGTAATTGTTCTCTGCCATTAGTTCTTTTGAATGCTTGCGACCAAGTGCCTCTCCCCGTCGAAGTTCCTCTCATCGGAAGTTCTTCAATTTGGAATTAAAAACAGAGTTTCGATGCCTCTTTCCTCTGATATTCTCTATAGCACTTAGGTGCTCAACCCACTCTACACCCTTGGTTCTCTAAGTCCTCATAACCAAACGCCAACAACACATCAAAAGCCCCTCTCATCGGAACTTTTTCAAAAATAAATTACACAGGAGTTCCGATATTCACATCCAAATATCATTCATAGCACTTAGGTGCTAAATCTTCTCTCGACTCGAGGTTCTTTGGATCTCTCACGACCATGTTCTAGTCCGCATCAGAAGCCCTTCTCATTGGAAATTTTTCTAAAATGAAATTTCAAAGGGGTTCCAAAAACTCTGACCTCTGACATTCTCCATAGCACCTAAGTTCTCTACCCTCTTTATGCCCTTAGTCCTCTGAGTCCACATGACCAAATTCTACTTAACATCGGAGCCCCTCCATTGGATCAGAAATTTTTATAAAACAATTTAAACAGGGATTACAAAATCTCTTTCCTCCAAAAAAATGACCTCTGAAATGATGCCACACTGACATCATCATCTCCATGTGGCGCCTCTCTAGTGGTGACACATATCACCTAGATTTACCCTGTTAGGCCCTAAAAAATGCCAAAACTAAATGCCACGTGTCTACTATACAGCCATATCATACTGACGTCATCATCCATGTTTGCTTCTCAGGGCTAATCACCAGCTCCCATGTGTCTTCTTCGGAGGAGAGAGAAAGGGGCCCTCAGGTCCTTAGGATTTCAACGATTTGCTTTGTATTTCTATTCTTGGCAACCTCAGGCCTTTTCAAAGAATTTCAATTTTTAAGGAGTTATGAAACTCTGAGGTTCTGATATCAGTCTACTCCGAGGTCCAGCCTTCTAATATCTTGTTACGATATTCCCTGATCCAACATGTCATTTCGGGTTCATTTTAAATTAAACAGTGTGGCCCCTTTGTTCCAACCTCCGATATCCTGATATGCCTTCTACACTGATGTTCCGCTATCAAGTCCCGATGGTCGGCCTTCCTTTTTCATTTCGGCCACCAAATTTTGGCATTTCCTCTTGGCATTTCGACCTCCGAATTTCAGCATTTCCGCTTGGCATTTGGCCTTCGAATTTCGGCACTTCCTCTTGGATTTCAGCTCCCTTCAAAATTTCAGCTCCGAAATTTTGGTCCTCCCTTTGATTTCGACCTTCAATTTTGGGCTTTCCCTTTAGTCCACCAAGAATGCACCTGCCCTTCTCTACACCAGGGATGAAAAATAGGGCCATTTGACACAAATATAAGGTGGGATGACATTTGACTATGTCGACTCCAACTGGGGACAGTGCCTTTCTTGTAAGGCGTTGAGAACCTATAAACTAGTAGCCTTCACCATTGGGCATGGAGTCAAAAATATATTGAACTTATAAAACTAGAAAAATTTTGTGGAACTTTATTCGATGGGAGTCCTCTCCTCATAATACTTGAAATGCAGAACTACAACTTCTAAAAATTGAAAATTAAACACTCACATAGTGAGCTTATCTATGTACAACTCCTACTTATGTCCAAGGCTCAATTCACCCAAGTGAAGTCGACCTTCCAATGATACCAACTCAACATCTGAGTACTGGACCTTATGCCATTGTTCTCTAGAAAGTTAACAATCAAAATAAGCATGCACCATTCAAAATTTTCAGGTAAAACATTTCATGCGTACCCCATAATTGAGACTTGTTGCTAGCCAAAGAAAGATGCCATACAGTCAGCTACTGGATCATAGAACTGATGAGAAAAATTTACAGCCTCCTCCCTTGAACAATTTCTAGGCAAGAATCTTTCTGCAAAAGGAAACTAAAGACATTACTTGGCTCTTTAACTTTGGGCTCTTCTTGAAAAAGTTGTTGCTAGTAATCTTCTCCCCATTTGCTGGTAAGAAAATCTCTTTGAAAATTTGCAACAATCTCATCCTCTTCTGAATCATATGAGTGATAAATCAGAGAGTCTTCATCAACTTTATTACTAGTTTCTTAAACTTCAAGAACAAGGGTAGGTATAAACATGGGCCAGTAAAACTGATCGACAACCACTGATATATACCCAGAAGAAGAGGTTGTGTTTATTTGTTGGGAATTGTTTTCTTCTTGTAGCCGCCTTAGGCATATGTTAATACCTTGTTCTCCATTTGAAGGATGTAAATCATAAACTGGAGCCTCTTTGTTAACCCCATTGTCGACTTCCTCCTTTTGAGCAACTTCCCATCATTTGGACTGTTCTGGTTCTACAACACCCAACTCCCCATTTGAATCATTAAATCATATAAAGGAGAACCATCAAAATCAACAAAATAAGATCTTCGAGGGTTTGTTTGTAGATTGATAATGTCTCCTTCTTCCTTTTCTTGATTGTTGGGCAACGCTTCTTGATGCAGGTATATGTTTTCTTGGAGTTGAGCTCCACAAATATCTTCAACAACATGATTAGTCTTGGAAAGATTATCAATATTAAAATATTTACAACAATCTTCAAACAAAGAAGCTGGTGGATATAATCTTTTGTAAAAAAAACTAAATTCTATGTGAAAGCTCTTTAAATAAGATATGTTGCCATGAGGTAGTGTTCTCTACCAAACCCTAATATCTGTATCCAAAGAAAACATGAACAATTTCATTTTCACATCTTCATGAACAATACCCTGTTGCTCCATGCATCATGAAAGTCCTTAAGGTGTTGGTTCGAGCTTCCATCTGTGTTTCCGTTGAATCTAGGCAAATAGGCAAACCATTCTCAAAATGGAGGAACATAATGGGGGTAACCAATGACAGGAGACAAATCTGATGGGGCAAATTTGTTGGCCAAGAATGCAGGAAGAGCCATTTTGAAAACCCCTTTAGTTGAGAGATCTCAAGGTCGAATTCAAGGGGAGTTTTTTGTCAAGAAGTGTCAGAGCGAGTATGAGGCCTTTTGAAAGCCAAGATGATCAAACGAAGATTTAAACAGTGGAGTCACCAAGCTGAGAGATTGGTACAACAATGGGAGCTGCAAGTATAGTGCAACATAGTGCACATAGGAGCAACAATGCTTAGCATGACGTAAAGTGCAGCACAGTTGACACAACATTGTGAGGTGCAACAGGATGATGCATTTGGGTGCAACATAGTGCAATGAAGAGCTCAACAGTACAGTGATGATTAGTGAAGCATGATGAGATGCAGCACAGTGATGATGGGTGCAACATGGTGCAGCACAGTGAGATGCAGCATGATGATGAGGAGCAGCACAATGATAGGTGCACCATGGTGATGGAGTCACTGAATCAGTGGAAGCAGCATGTCTTCAACTAAGTTCAACTACCTCATGTATAATCTTCTTAGAGACGATCTATGCTCTTATTTAGACAAGTCAAAGTGTTGACTTCTGTTGTATATGTACTCTCTCTCTCTTCTCTGTGCTGAACTATTGAAGAACATATAAGAAGAATTGATCAAGGGTTTCCCCACATTGGGGTTCGTCGTTCGCTATCGCCACATCTTGTGTCCTCTTATCTTGGTTTGTCTTCTGCAATTTATGTTTATGTTCTATTTGCAATTTACTATTATGCTGATGTGATTGCTAATCTGGAAAAGATATTGAGCTAATTGTGAAAATTGAAATAAATTTCTCTAAGCATAGAACATACCTAAAATTAACATGGTATCAACGCTGAGGTGAAGACAAAGCCCAAGCAAGAGTGAAAGAGCAATCACCAAAGATAATTGGGAAAGGACAAAAGGATCAATTGACTCCTCATCCCTCTTCAAATTCACCAAGGGTGAAGTCGAAGCAAAGAATACTATAAAAATAGTGCAACGAAAGCTTCTAATGGCCTACCTAAAGATCACTTCAATGGGAAGTTCAGATGAAGGGTGGAAGGAAAGGCAGATGCCTTGTTTGTAATAAGTTCGGCCATTATGCGAAGGAGTGTCCGAATGGTAGGGACACATCACTTGATGATGATAACAATCATTCCAGGAACATCTTCAATGATCGGAGGAATGATAGGTAATGGAAGTCATCAAGGAAACAGTCGACTCTTCAAAGAAAAAAAAAGGAACTCTAGGTATGAAGAATCAAATGTTATTTTAGACAAGATAAAGCAGCATTATCTTATATTAGCCCTCTCCTCCAAACTCTTTGGGAATCTAGCTTATTGATTGTAGTGCTTCAAGGCACTTCATCGAATAGAAGGGTGTTCTCTCTCTAAATTGGTAGAGATGGAAACGTGGAATTATACTTGGAGTCAATGCCACCTATCTCGGAAAGGGTGTAGGGAATGTTACCCCTCAATTGAATGAGGGTAACTTGATTCATTTACAAGAATCTCTTTTATGTACCTGATTGCAAGAAGAACTTGGTTTCCATTTCGGCAATGGAAATTAAAGGTTTTAGGGTGGAATTCATCGATGGAAAGGTACATGTTTGAAAATAGAATTTTCAAAGATGCTTTTATCCTTGAGTTCAAGATTGGCAATTTGTATCAAGTTGCAGGAAGTCCATTGGGGACCATGTCAATTGACACATCTCATCTATAGCACCAGAGCTCTGCTTATTATGGGGCCCTACCCGATGTGAGTCAGATGGTGATAGGGATGCCTAAATTCAAGAAGAGCATGAACGTACATGTCTGAGGCATACCGATGGAAAATCTTACAAGGGGACCATTCCCCTCATATAGCAAGTCCACATGTTTGAAACAACCCAAGGGGTTTGAGATTAATGATCAAGAATCTCATGTATGCAATTGGAAGAAAGCCCTTTATGGCTTGAACCAAAACACCTCGGGCTTAATATGAGAGGATTGATCGTTGTCTGTTGAAGCTGAGATTCACTAGGAGTGAAGCCGATCCAAACCATTGCTTGAAGGTTGTGGATGATAGACCTCTCATACTGACACCTTCTAAGGATGACCTCTTTCTGACAGGTGCAAACCCTCTCATTTGCAAAAGTAAGAGGGAGTTGGATTCCATATTTGGAATGGTGAACTGCAAGCCCATGACTACCTCGATGGAGCTTAACTTTCAGAAGTTATGTGGTAGTGATGCCAGACCAGATTTGGGAAATGCCTCTAAGTTTCATAAACTCATTCGCATTTGATGTTCTTGGTGAACTTCCGTCT
Organism: Pinus taeda; assembly: GCA_000404065.3. Taxonomy (NCBI): domain Eukaryota; kingdom Viridiplantae; phylum Streptophyta; class Pinopsida; order Pinales; family Pinaceae; genus Pinus; species Pinus taeda. The sequence continues at coordinate 120,620 of APFE030574365.1, read as the reverse complement.
GGATATATGTTTTACAGTTAGCATGTTGGGCACATATTTGGTTGAGCCTCACTGGATCGGTGCCAAGAATCTTCTGAGATATCTTTAGGGCACAATCTCTCATGGATTGAGATACACTACTGGAAATGTGAAGCTACACGCTTATTCGAATGTTGACTGGGCAGGCAATGTGGAAGATAGCAAGAGCACCTCTGAGTACTGGCTCTCTTTGGGTTCTGCTACAATATCCTAGATGAGTAGGAAGTAGAAGGCTGCTTTGAGCACCATTGAGACCGAATACATAGCTACGAGTATGACCTCGTGTGAAGCTGCCTGGTTGTGGAAGCTCTTCAGTGGGCTGTTTGACACATGATGGATACCACCGTGATCTTCTGTGACAACCAGAGGGGGATTCGACTATTGAGGAATCCCGTGTGTTATGATCGCTCCAAGCATATAGACATGAGATACCACTTTATCTGGGATATGGTACATCGATGAGCAAGAAGGCTTCATCGCATTAGGACTAATGTGCAAGTCGCAGACATTCTGTCGAAGCCCTGGGGAAAGGTCAAATTTGTGACTTTCCGAAAACGACTTGGAGTTGTTGAGAGACCCTATTATGAGGGTCCTGTATGATGCATGCATTGAGCTTTGGGAACTTCAGGGGGCTTGGGGTACTTCTTGGAGTAACAAGTGACCATAGTGCGATTCACCCTCCCCTAGTGGTGCGTTGTGTATAGGGTGAATGGTTCAACCTTCCCCTATGATACCCCGTAGCGACTTATGGACAGGATGAGTGGTTCTCTTGTCAAGGCATCCTACCCATGCAATCTGGGACTCATGGGAAGTACCTCTCATTTGGCCAGTGAGTAGGGAAATGGGGTTAGGGACCATAGTAGTACCGATGGACGCATCATGTATCTACCATACTCCCTATGCTAGGATGACCGACATTGATCTGGGATCAATTGGAACTGACTTCGGGTCAGTAAGAGTGATATAGCTCACTCTCTCTTCGAACTGATCTGGGATCAATATGAGTGGTTTGAGACACTCTCTTGATATTGATCTGGGACCAATGAAACTTACTTCGGGTCAGTATGAGTGGTTTGAGACACTCTCTTGTGATATTGATCTGGGATCAATGAAACTGACTTCGGGTCAGTAAGAGTGACATAACTCACTCTTTTTTGGAACTAATCTGGGATCAGTAAGAGTGGTATGACACACTCTCTTCATATGGAACTGACTTCGGGTCAGTAGAGAATGGTATGAGACATTCTCGATCAATTCTTCTTCTTCATGGTTCAGTAGAGTAGAGTAGAGTAGAGGAAAGCAGAGAGCAAAGCAAAGCAGAGTAGTGCAGGACACTGATGGCAGAGATAGTATAGTTTGGCAGATGGATCAGCAAATGGAGTTCTCCCTAGTTGAGAGGGAGTGTTAAAATTGGCAACTAGGGCCAAACTCATGTGGGTCATCTTATTTATGGCATCTGACATTTTTCTTGGACTCCTCTCATCGAGAGGTGTAGGATTGATCTAAAGATCATCCAATTGCGATAAGTATTCATGGATATATGACTTTATTTGTGTTATGGGACAATTCTTCAAGGTCAACCAGCAACCAAATAACCCCCATGTGTGCTCAACGTTTTAGTATAAAAGGAGGTGACTTGATAGTCACTTGAACACGCACTTCACTCTTGATTTCTCTCCACTTGTTTTTGGTTTTAGTGGAAGAGAAGTCTAAGAGGAGGAAGCCCTAGACGCATGAGGAAAGGAGACTTAGCATGAAGCCTAAATGTAGTCTTATGATGCCCTAACTAGTTTGAGAAAACCCTAATCTATACGTTGTTTTGGAAGGGTTTGAGATAGCCCTTAGATGCAAATAGGAGGCCCTCATATGCTACCCTAACCTGGCTGTCTAAAGGATGTCAAACCGCAGTCTTAGCAAGGGAAATCTAAGGCCCTATACACACTGCCCTAGCCGCAGGTCTATCAAGTCCTAGCCGCAGCAAGTAGAGGCAATCCTACGTGGGAGAAATATGTTTATTATAGGGCCGAGAGGGCAGGCTACTAGGCCGAGTAGAAGAGGAGCAAAAAAAGCTGGTAATTAAGTGACTATTTGGGCACGTTAAGGAGGCCGAAAGCTACAACAAGCTAAGCCACAAGCCATAGCAAGCCATTGGAGGTATTCTAGGGAAGCGTTGAGGTGGACAGACCCTTAAGAGGACAACATGGCATGGGAGAAGCCTCTCCAAGGTTGGTCGCAGTACTTGAGGGCTAGTCTTACTGACTGTGTATTGGGTTAAGGGCAGTGGTACATGCCCTAACCAGAAGTGCAGGCATAGCAGTGCAAACAGTGGTGTACAGCAGTCTTGGAGCAGCAGTTGTGATGTGTGTTGGATCCATTCTTTGGGTCAGTTTGGATTAGATTTTTGGTTAGTCTGTGGGAGCCTAATTGATGGTACATGGCAGCAATGGTACATAGGAGCAATGGTACTTGGTGCAACAAGTACATGGTGCAACATTAGTGCAACAATGGGAGTTACAAGTACAGTGCATCATAGTGCACATAGGAGTAGCGATGCTTAGCATGATGTACAGTGCAGCATAATGCACACAACACTGCGAGGTGCAGCAGGATGATGCATTTGGGTGCAGCATAGTGCAATGAAGAGCTCAGTAGTACAGTGATGGGTACAATCATGATTAGTGAAGCATGATGAGATGTAGCATAGTGATGATGGGTGCAGCATGGTGCAACACAGTGAGGTGCAACATGATGATGAGGAGCAGCACAATGATAGGTGCAACATGGTGATGGAGTCACCTTGGAGAATCAGTTGAAGCAACATGTCTTCAACTGAGTTCAGCGACCTCATGTATCATCTTCTTAGAGATGATCTATGATCTTATTTAGACAAGTCAAAGTGTTGACTTCGGTTGTATATGTACTCTCTCTCTCTTTCTCTTCACTGAACTATTGAAGAACATATAAGAAGAATTGATCAAGGGTTTCCCCACAATGGGGTTTGTCCCGAGCTAGCACCACATCTTGTGTCCTCTTGTCTTGGCTCATCTTCTGCGATTTATGTTTATGTTCTATCTGCAATTTACTATTATGTTGATGTGATTGCTAATCTGGAAAAGATATTGAGCTAACTATGAAAATTGAAATAAATTGCTCTAAGCATAGAACATACCTAGGTCCTAAAATTAACATTTTTTAACACTCTTACAGGTTGGAGTTCACATGCCTCAATGATTTAGTGTATCTGCATTACAATATCCGATTTCAAGTGAAGCAAATAGAAGCACCAATGGATCCAAGTGCCATTTCCTTAGACAATATTGATATATTGTCTCAGTGGAGGGTGGAGTTTGAGTTGCCCATCATGGGGGAGTCACCTTCATGGTTAGAGCCAGATGATCCATTAGAGAGGGGTAGCAAGAGGAGGACTCGAAGGAGGAGCAACAAGAGGAGGAGGAGCAGGAGGCAGAGGAGGAGGAGGAGGAGGAGGAGACTGTGGGAGCATCAGCATCAACACCATCTGCTAAAGATATAGGAGAGCACAACTCCATATCTAGCACTCATTATTTGACATTAGGTGCAGGGGCAGGGCCGGGGCCTTGTACTACTAGGGGTAGGCCTGGCAAACAACCCATCATGTTTTCCTATAAAAGGAGGAGAGGGAACCGATTTCAGATAGATAGCTGCTAGTTTTATTTGTTTTGCTACATATAACTCATGATCATGAGATACTTTTATATATGTGATGTTATTTTGTATTGGTTCTCCACATTTGAGTCCTTGATTGGAAAATTATCAGGGATCAACAAGATTTGATATCGCCTTTGATGTATCATTTCTATTTGACATCATATATATCAATGTTTTCTTCATATTTATGTGCCAATGTGTTTATTTCATGTTGTTATTGCTTTATATGTTTAAAAATATGGAAAAAAAATGAATATATTATACATTTTTTTATGCTTGCCGATATTTTCGCCGATATTGCTGATAAGATGTTTTCTGGACCCTCGTCGATATTTTGTTGATACCGATATTATCAATATTGAAGTAAGCAACTCTGTCGGGGTAATGTCTAGGCTCATTGGCAGCAGAGCGATGCTTGTGTTCCTGAAGTGACTCTATCGGGGTACTATCTAGGGTTCCTTGCAGCGAAGCAACACCAGAAATGAAAACTAAGACTCTAACAATCTCTTTTACTTGTGCATTTATATACTCCTCATCCCCAATCGAAATAACTAAATCTGACTTGACATGGTAGGTGTGCTACCGATGAAGAGAATGGTAGGCACTATATCTTTAACTCAAGATAAGTGAAGAAATCGTGATAATCGATGAACTAAACAATACTTCTGAAAGGGTTAGACCTATTTTTCATGAGACAAGATCCATACAGAGAGTTGGAGTTCTACCAGTGTGTCGCTAGTGTTGTAGCGGCTACAACCACCCTTCAAAATTTTGCCTATGCTTTAATTATGGAGCCTCCCTTCTTATCCACAGGGGCTCATCTTGCACTGATCCAAGTATTCATGATTTAACTAAGAATTATCTTTTTCATTTTGCTTGCCTTTCCATGCTTACTAGATCTTTCTAACTCACACACTGATCTCCCGAATTGGTCTCACAACAATTCTGGCCTTGCCTTCAGAAACTGCGCAATCCTTGATTGCAAGTAGCCTTGATGATGGGAATTGCGCAATTCAGACTAGCAGTCAACCTTGAGCTCAGAAACTGCACAGTCATGAAAGGTAGCCCAACGTTGAGCCCAAAAACTGCGCAATCCCTCACTGAGCTTAGAAACGGCACAATGCACTGAGCCGGAAAGTTGCCTAGTTCTACAGAACTGTGTAGTGTTCTCAGTAGTGTACATGGAAATTTTCCCCGGAAAAACCAAAAAAATAAATCTAAAGAAGCAAAAAGCATCCCTAAAATATAGGGATCTATTTTACTATCCCGAAGGAGACACTTTTGATATTTTTAGAAACTTCTTCCAAGTGTCTCCTTTTCCTTTATTTTAGGCATGCGCGTCATAAACCCTAATTCGCTCAAATCTATTTAATCGATGCCTCTAGAGCAAATTTTCACATTCGATCTTGAATCTCTAGTGTTTTCGAGGAGATCAAGGTATCTTTGGTGTGGTTGTCATTGCTTTCTACGGTGAGTTTTGCTTTTGTCGCCTTTTGTTGCTTTGTTGTCGCTTTTTGTTGTTTCTCTTGTGTGAGTGTTGTTTTACTTATTTCTCTTCATAATTGCTGGCATTTCAACTTGTTTTAAGTTTTTGTTTGCCTTTCACAAGTGTCACATTGATTTTCGTATTTTTGCACTGATGGTCACCATTGCAGCGACTCTCCCCACATACTTGATTTTCCTTCTTTTTGATTAGTTGTTGTTCTTGATCTACATCAATTTACTCATACTTAGTCAATTGTATACTCAAGCTCACATCATCACTCACTTCTGCTCGTTTTTCACACTTCCAGCACGCAGATCTGCACTCTCCTTGGCTAGATCTTACCTTGCCTAGATGGGCACGATGCAATCCTAAGGCTCAAGCCACAAGCTTGGCCACTGAAACTAAACAGTGTGCAGTATATGCTGGCTCCAACTGTGCACTACGCAGTTCTAGGAGTCAACCTGTTACCTTGGCCACTGAGACTACATAATGCATAGTCTCTCCCAGTCTCTGCCAGGTTGGTACTGCGCAACCTTGGTTGTTGGGACTGCGCAATGCACAGTTCCCACAACCAGCTACTCTCCCTTGTTGATAAAAATTGCGCAATCCTTCTCTATAGTTGCCCGGCTTGCTGCTTGATCATGCTTTGAAGGTAGATTTGCTTAAGCTAATGTTTATTTTCCATTAGTGTCCTTTTTGTTCCACATGTACCACACTTGTGAAGCACTTTCTCCAGCAGTCATTGTTACCATGGCACCAAAAAGAGTTGCTTCAAAAGAGACCATTGAAAGAAGTACTGGAGAAGCAGTTGAGCAAACACCAATAGACTTGTCAGTGTATGTAGACACCCAATTGTTTATAAAAAATGGATCAACACTAAGATGGAAGCAAGTTAATGAAGCTCTTTCAACAAAGATCCTTGAGGCAGATCTAGAGGATCGTCAAGTTTCTCGGTATCCAACAATCAAGACTACATAGGGTTGCATGCAGGTATTCGACCTTTCTATGTGCAAATTTTATCAGCTAGATTGTTTCACACATTGATGAGAAGACCATGACATTGTGCAGTGCCAGCGGACATAAGCTTGCTACCTTTCGGGCAGAAGATTATCAACGCATGTATCACTTGCCCTAGCCAGTGAAGCTCATGGACTCATTGTTCCATGCCACCCACAGCTACGTGAATACACGAGACATTGTCAAATGCTAGGTGAAAGAGCCATCGAAGTTTCGACAAACGCCCACCCATGTATACAAGACAAGGTCCCTTAGGAAGGCCTACCAACTCTTAGTTATCTTAGCTTGCAAGATCCATGGTCAATAGAGCACAAAGACCTTTCCTGAAGAGTGGGTAGTCTTATTGAACCAGATTATGAACGTGGGTAAGTCGTTCAACTGGTCAGATCTGTTGGCTCCAGATTTGAGGGCCCATGTAGCACAGGTTCGGAGTCCTCTCGATGGTGAGCAAGCAAGGTTCTATATGTCTGTAGATTTACTGGATGAAATCTATGCACAACAAGAGTTCCCTGGCATGAGTTGGACATGGACACCACGAGAATCTTTTATGTATATCTATTGCAAGTTGCTTTCGGATTGCAGTCATCAATGAGTAATGGCATAGCTAACTGACCACTTCATCATCCCACTTTAGAAGCTCATCGTTGAAGAAGATCCACCTTGCATGTCACAAGGAGCAATGGTGGCAATAACAAACATCGCCAATTGGTATGCCTCACCGGGTGGCACCTTCCTTAGAGTGTTCGGCGGAGAGAAGCCTTCACATGTTTTACCCAAGTATGCCACCAACAAGCTTGTCATGTAAGAAGTATCCTATCATCTCTCCACAGTGTTGTCAGTAGCCTTGCACAAGAAGAAGAAAGCACCATGGACCACTCTTCCTTTACAAATTGGATTATACGAATAAAGAACTTCAAAATCGCGGATACTAAGGGAAAGGGGATAATAAAGTTTTCATTTGGTACACAAGACTTTAATCTGTATGATCCCCATGGTATTTGTAAGAGCCAATATGCGAGAATTTACTTTTCTTGTATCGGCAGGGCATTCCATTGGCCAAAGGAGGATCCATGGAGGAATTGCTACAATGCCTCCAGACTTCGTGAGCCAGTCAATTTAGCAGGGACTTCATAGGCTGCTCCATAGAGGGCAATAATTCCGGAAGAAACAACAACAAAAGGCAACAAGCCTATGCAGGACAAGAGAAAGAGGAAGACTGTCGACAACCCAAAGGGAGAACAATGTTGTAAAATGAAAGCAGATCCTATTATCATGAAATCATCTTTAGCAGCAGAAGCAAAGAGGAAGCAGATGATACAAAGAGTAGAGCAGAGGAATAGATAAAAGCAGAGGTTGCAAGAAGCAAAATTGAAGTTGCAGGAGGCAGAGTAGAAACTCAAAAAAGAACAGGAGTTGAGGAGGAGGGAACAAGAAGAGAAGTGAAAGCAGGAGGAAGAAGAAAGGCGAGGTGCAATGACAAAAGAAGCAACCCCAATACAGGTTGAACAGCGGGAACAAAACTAGCCAGCAACTGAGGAGGAAGGTTAACAGATGCAGGATCGGGAGCTTGCTCAACAGATTGAGCACTCAATTAAAGTAGCAGACATGGACATGGAATAGGAGCCATAAAATGAAGATGTTGATCTTATGCCAAGTGCACCATAGGTCACCATTCATTTTCCACCACCTCCAACAGCAGAGCCAACACCGAGCGAGGAAGGGGATTTTGTTCCCCCTGATGATGATCCGGTAATGGATGTGTACAATCTTTCATTTGATGAGTTCCAGAAGAGGATTGCACAAGCATGGAGAAAGCATTTTCCGGATGATCATGCATCACCTGCATTCGTTAGAGAAAGGGTGATAGTGGAGGACACCAAGAAGCATCCAAATGCCATTGTCAAAGCCAACTTGACCTTTGCAGGAGAAACAAGATCAAACCTTCAGTACTTGATGGCTAAGAATGAGCAATTGGCACAGAACTTGCAAGCTACCAGGGAAGAGGCAGAACAACTTCGCGCAGCAACACAAAGTGTAATTTCCACACAAGTTTACTTGGAAGAGATGAGAGCAGTGATACTTGCTGATGTATCAACACTTGGAGAAACCATGCAGAAGCTCTATGATGGGTTTGTGACTGTACATAAAGCGGTTGTCTGTTTGCATGGCCTATAGCAGCAGAACGGAGATTTTGTTAAAACTCTCAAAAGTATACAAGTTGCCATCACCCATGTGCAAGAGTGGACAATGCAATACAAAGGGGCACTGCTTCACTTGGTGAAGAAAATGAAGCCACAGGTAGAGCTGGAGAAAGCGAGAGTTTGGATGTTGATTCAGAACAAGCAACTCGCCTCATTTATTGATAACATTCAAGCCGCATATGCACGATTGTTCATTAATTTGGATGTCTTGGTGAAAACACACCAGATCCCATCAGTTGGTTCACTCACCAAAGCCAAACCCAGGAACCAAGTTCAACAGGAGATCAAAGAGTACTTGGAGCAGTTGAGACGATTGCCACCAAGGAAGATTTGGAGCCGAACAAACAAAATATGTAGAATTACATCAGTGGTCCTGTCGAAATCCGAACAATGTTGCTCATGTTTCACACCAAACTTGAAACAGGTTCCAAGACATTGTACCCGGATGCCATGGAGGCTAGACTCCAGTTCCATCTAGACACCATCACACAGTTTGAGGACATCATCACACAGTACTGAGCTTCGCACCGATATGTGACCGAGAAGCAACAAGTGGAGGTTGTTGAGCTAGAGCTTTACCAAACTCAAACATCATAGTGTTGTGTCTTGTTAGGCTATCATGTTGTCTCTACCCTATTTTGTTTTATATGGGTACAAGTGTAAAATGTAATATTATTTGTAATTATGTTGTAAGTGAAATTCCAAGTGTCAATATTGGAATATGATGAGTCGTGATGTAATCCAATGAGTTATTTTGTAAAGAAGTTGAAGATTCATGAGGGTAGTACAAAGATCACAAAGAGGAGTTGAAGGGTCACCTCCTCTTTTTATAAATAGAACCTCATAACTCATGTAACGGGCTTTCGAGAGCCAAGCCTTTGGCTATGCTTAGGCTTAGAAGGAGCTTGGGAGTATCGTGAAGAGCCTTGGATTCTCTGTAGCGTAGAGCGAGTATACTTCATTGGAGGAGCAAGTGTTCTTGACTTTAATGTTCCACTACTGGGGCTAGTGGTCCATCAATGGTGTATGTATGAATGGAACTTTCACTTATAATAAAAGTAGAGCCGACACGCTTTCATGCATATGTTGTGAATATAGCATGACTATTCTTGTTGTATTTGCAATGTATGTTATTTAACTTACGTTCACATTTGTATGAATCTTGTTGAATGTGTGTTGTTGTATTAATTCATCACTTCAACTTTTGGACTATTTCGCATCTTATCTTGTGATGTCATTACGCTCGTGTGTTCCTTTCACGTTGTGTACTATTACAGGTTCCCAAGGGGTGCACTTCCTTTTCCCTTGATTGTTAGGATATTCCGACACATAGGAAATAGTTAAGTATAACTTGGTCTAGTGTAGAGTTAGGTAAAGTGTGTTTCTTTACTATGTACTTTTGTAACTTACAATCCGACAGTCACGATATGTAGTGATCCGACGGTTCATTCTCTCCT
>APFE030574365.1:3311-104609 GCA_000404065.3 Pinus taeda | reverse complement strand
CAATTGGTCCATGATCTCTATTTAAAGAGCATGGAGGGTCATTTGTAGGGTAACCATTCATGAGAGAAGCTTATGTAAATTTTCATTCTTTTATTAATAAATTTGCCTGAAGTGGCCGCGTTGGCTCAGGCCGTGGATTGTTTCCCTCTTTGAGGGTTTTAACAATGTCAAGAATATTGGTGTATTGATCTGTGATCTGTTTGTGAGCGATGTCCTTTGGTGTTCTGTCTGAGGAACTTACCCTGTAAATTCCTACATTCGTGTGTTGGAACCTTCATGCATCGCACTTGACTTTCCGCAGGGTCACACACTTGCTCTCACCAAAAGTTACCGTACTTCACTCTACGCGTTTTTGTAGTCAAGGCATAACATTACCACTCACTGCTGGGACTCTGACTCCAAACGGTGCAAGGTCTAGTTGGGACTTCATATCAAGGAGATCCCCTGAATGTTGGAGGATCCAACACCATCAATACAACACTCCATCTTAACTAGGGAGGTATTCATAATTGTACAACTAGTACAACATTATATCTGAAACCAAAGAGTTCTCACAAGAAGAGTCAAATTGATAAGCCATACTGTAATAATCATCATCATGACCAACATTATCTCTGAGGCCTAGCTAGACAAGCTCTTCTTTAATCAAGAGCGTTATGCTGGGAGGCTTTACGTGTGATACTGCACTACCTCTACAAGGTACATACCCCATCCAAATGTCTACAAGGTATGTCCTTGTAGGAATATTCTTAACTTGGATCTCCAACCCTAAGTCCTCAAAGAATATCGATCCTCTTTGACCACTCTTCTCTCAGATACTTGTCACATCCTCAAAGAGTGTTGGTATCTTTCCTTTCTTGGATGCTTTATCCTCAAGGAAACCACAATTTCTTATCCAATCCTCCATCATTGGCTCTTGATCACTTGAAGAGGAGAATGCACATGTGATGTCCAATATCACTCCCTCTAAACCAAAGAGGATATCCATATTCTTCTTTAATCTTGAGAATAGAACCTTGCTCCTATACAAGGAGACTCCTTTACTTCCTCTCAAAAACAGAGGAGATCAATACTTCCTTTCTATTTGGGAAGTTACCATCAAAAGCCTTACAACTTGTCCTCGTAAGAGTATCAGTTACCAGTTTTTCATAATTGCTCGACTCCCTCTTTCCTCCGCATCATCGAACTTTCTTTCTTTCAAGGTATCATGAAGCCACCTTCTCTTTTCAATCTTGTGACAGGTTCTAGGTCAAACTTATTTCTTATCACTTTCTTCTTTGATATGAAGGCCTTATATTGAGCCTTTCCAAACTTCAAGTTGATCATAGCTTCTTATTGAAAGTGATCTTCCTTTGACCTTCAAGTCATCTTCTTGCACTGTTACCCTTTAATCCCAAAGATGTCCACATCTAGACGTCACAGTTGCCAGGTACCAGATATTGAGCTTCCCTCAATATTCTTCATACGTTCCATCCATTCAGTTGAACTTGCCTCTAACTTTTATCATGTATACCTGCAACATAATTGTAGGTAGAAAAATAATATGTTAACTAGGTAACCAAATCATAAACAAAATAGACTTACTCATCATGGTGACCTTCTCATCAACATCCTCATCGACCATCTCTATATGAATCTTCCTTCATGCATCAGAGTGCCCAAGGATCCAACTTGATTACCAAGTTACAAGTTTTATTTCAAAGACTATAATGGATGTTAATCACTATTATATATATTCTAGAGAAAGTCTTAGATTCTTTATACATCCTTAAGTAAGTCAAATCCTATTCTTTTCTAGCATCGTATATCCATATGCCTAAGCATATTTTATAACCAACTTTCTTTCCACAAGATTCCGCATATATGAATCTTATCCAAAATTTTATATCCAACATGCATTCCTATGTTCTCATCCGATCATATATATATATATCACACAAAGAGCTTACATCCTGACCCATTGTATTCTTTTCATCACTTTACCAATATTGATTCCACATTACATGGAATGTCTACTAACCTTAAGTCATGGTTCTTCTTTCAAGAATCTTTCATAATTATGGTTCTTCCAGGATCATGATGATCCATCCAAGCAAGATGACTTCCTCTAACATAATGTTAGATAATGCTTGGATGATTAATACACAAAATTATCTATATATTCATCTATTTAGATGATCTCTACAAACCAACTTAACAATGTAAATTCTAGACATGCTACTATCATACGCTTATGATGTTGTGCAAAACATGCAATCCTAAAAGAAAAAAATAATCTTCACAAAGAACCTAACAGTTGGTGAACCTTCTTTAGTAGTAAATATCCTTCACTTCTTACTTGTTTTCCTTCTTTTCAGGTTCTCCCACTACCTCGACTACATGAGCTTCACTCCTATCCTTTCTCTTATTTTCTGCTTGTTTGGATAGTACCTCTTAAGGTGTCCAAATTCATTGCATTCAAAACATTGCACTTTGGACATGTCTTTCTTCTTGGATTTGCCAAAGTTTCCCTTCTTTAGCTTCTTGACTCAAGCTAGAAAGGCTTGAAATTGTTCATTTGATCCAATATCATCCTTGACCTTGATCCTTGATTCTTCCAATATGCACTGAGCCCACAACTCATCAAAGGGAGTTGAATCCTTCTTGGAGTAGATGCTTGTAGCAAATATGTTCCATTCTGGTTGTAATGCATTTAGTATATAGATGGTTACTTCGGAATTAGTGGTTGGTCCCCAAGTCCTTGCAGGTAGTCTCTTAGTTGAGAGACTCTCATGAGGAAGGATGTCATATCTTCATCCTTTGATTTTTTCATTTTGTACTTGTTCCTCAATGACATATTTTGACCTGTTGTACTTATTGATGGGCCTCCAAATTAGACATAAATTAAGGCTCATCTGACTATCTTGCAGCACATTAAACCTCTCTTTTTTCATTAGATGACATATTTTTAACTTTAATATGTTCATTAGGAAGGTTTAGAGATAATTGCATATTCATGTCTAATATTATTTATTTTTGTAGAATATTGTGATAATATTGGGCAGATTATAAAGATTTGGAGGAGATAATCTAGGGATTTTCTCCCTGCTTCAGGGGGATTAAGATTGGATAATAAATGAACAAAATATCATGAAATTATTGACAAATTTTGGAGCTCCAATGATTCAGAAAGTTTAGGAATGTGTTCCCTGTCATTTAATGCAAATTCCTAGTGTTTGGTTTCCATTTCTGCAATTAGGATTAGTGTTTACATTTGAGCAAGTAGCATTTCCATTTCTACAATTAGTTTAGGTTCGATTTCATGATATTCACTCCATTACATCAGATCAAAGAAAGAAGGATATATTGTATGTTGCACATATAATGCCGACACCTCTTAAGTTTGTACGAACCCTTGGTTGATAATTTAAGCCGGTAGCCTTAGAAGTTGCAGCATTTTTGTTGCAATACTGAGGCTCATCACTTTTTGGTGTCATTCTCCGTGAGGTATCAAAATATGCATTGTTTTCTTCCATAGTTGATTCATTTCCTTTATTTTATGCAAAAGCAAAAAATATTTGCATTACACATTTCATTTCAAAAAACACAAAATTGCATTGCATTAGCATTCTTATTCAAAAATAAAAATAAAAATACTTCTCCAACACCAACCACCCCATTCGATCACGTGGTGCAGTAAGAGCCACATCATTATCCACTTTTGTAGGGAGAAGAAGAATAGGTGACAGAGAAGGTAGGAGAAATGGATGGAGATGATGACAATGAGGAAGATCCTATTGGATTTCTCATTCAAGATACTGATAGAAGTGTTCATATGAAGAACGTCCCTCCAAATTTTTTTCCTAACTTCCATGGTATAAGGTCAGAGGATCCAGAAACCTTTCTCTTTCCTTTGTAGATCTGATGGTTACTTACTAGACTCTCAAAAGTTGAGCTTTGACAACATTGAAGGATAGAGCTCTTAAATGGTTCATGTGTTTAGGGACTAGTTCAATAAGATCATGGAATGATATGCAAAAGATATTTTTAGAAAAATATAAAGACCATGATCTTAAGGAAGAAATCTTTAAAATGACTCAAAAATAAGATGAGAACCGTGAGGATAACATAGAGAGGTTCATGTATAATGTTAAGAGGGAAAAATTACATCATTTAGGATCTGACACACTAAATATCCTCTTACTTAGAACAATTAGGGATGAGTGGACTGATCTCCTTGATCTCATGAGAAGAGTTGATGTATACCAATTATCATTTGAAGAAATTTGTGAAACATGCAACCACATATCAATAGGAAGCGCAAGAGTAAATAAATCAACATCAAGATCGGTATGTCAAGTTAAACTTCGTAATTTGTTTGATGACTTTAAAACAAAAATTCTTAGCAATCAAAGAGAACAAGTAGAAATGTTGAAAATGCGAGATGAGGAAAGAGGATGTTGATATTTGTGTTGTCCATGTAGAATCACATGCTATCAAATATTTCTGATCTTTACCAAGGTTGAAAGAAGTTTACCAAGAGGACAATGGAGCAAGTCAGTCACCAAAGCAACTATGTTATGTAGCTCCAAAAAGACCATGACAGCCTAGTGAATCTGATATGATGCAAGAACCTAATTCACAATTTCAAGGTTACGCACATCCATCTCAAAGTAATTAGAGAAAACCCTTTCCTTGGCAACCTTGGCCATCTCAACCCCAAAACCAATCTTGGCAAGAAGGTTGGAAAGAACCTTATAGAAGAAATCCACAATATCCTCAATATTTTCCTCAATACCCTCCATACCCAATTCCATGTTATCCCTACCATCCACCTCCACCACAACCACAAACCCAACCACATCCATCTCAAAGATCCACTCTCACTCAACTACCTGTACCACCATCTCCAAACCCACATAAGGAAGTAGCTCAACCCACTTACAATGTTGAGGTACAACACTTCCTAACATCTCCTCTTGATCTAAATGGTATTCATTTTAGTTCATGAAGAGTATCGCAAATAAAAGATTCTCTTGATGTCATTGAAGGACAACATTAAGAAAATGAAAATTCAAATGAGAAGACCAAAGAACCATGGGTTGCACTTGATGAAGAGCAGACATCAGAATCAGAGATTAAGAAAGTTCCTTCATGTTTACCATCAAATCCTCCATGTGTTCAAGATAACAATAAAAAAAAAGTGGAAGATTTGAATGTCATGATAGAAGAGGACATAGAAAGAGATCCAAATGTGCAAATGTGAAAATGGACTAGGGGTATCACAACTATATTGAAATATGGTTCCAGACAATCATTAAGTTGTAGCAACACACTCTTCTTTAACAATTCTTAATCTCATCTCAATCAAAGTAGTTGGTCTCTCATATTCAGGTACATGTCTCCTGAGTCATCGCAACTATCTCTTGAGTTACTAACTGCTACCAATCTCTACATTGTCCACTGAGTCTATCTACACTGCAATTGCAGTATGCTCCTCAACATTTGACTACAACTAGTACTGCAACTATCCCTCAAGCACTGACTACGCCATCTGACACTAATCCATTTGCTACTAAGTTTTGTGGGCCCCTATAACAAGGGTATTGATCCAGGATGAAACACCTATCTGATGCTCACCTTGATGGATCTTGCCCAACATTGCACAAATCTAGAGTCTAGAGCGCAATGTATCCCCACCTCTCTCCTAGAGGTATAGCTGCATACAAAGTGAAATCTTCCTCTAATCTGGAGGACAATTGATCTATCTTTGCTGAAGTTGTTTCTTGCTCCTGTTCCCCCTTCGTCTCCTTCTTCCTTTGAGGACACTAGGTACTATAGTGACCAAACTCACCACACCTAAAGCACTTAATCTTCGACAAGTCCTTCTTCTTCTTCTCACCTCCCTATGAGCCTTGTCCCTGATTGGGACCCTTCTTTGCCTTCCCTTCGATGCAAGGGTTGCATTCTCCTCCTCCTTCATAGTCTCCGATCCTCTGTTGTTGCCACAAAGAATACTCTTGACTAAAGCAAGTCACATCATATTCTACATGAAATTTGACCACAAGCAATCCCATCCAAGTAGAGTATCTCGTCCAATAATGGCTTGGACGAAAGTATTCCACTCGTCGAGGAAACCATTGATGGCTAGATGCACTAGTTCAACTTCTTGTGGCGTCTCACCTACGACAAACAACTCATTCTAGATATCTTAAATCTTAGGAAGGTATGGAGTAACTCCTCCCTTCTGCATCCTGGTAGAGCTTAGATTCTCCTTTAGGAATAGCATCTGATTCTTGAAAGGATTCTGATATAGTGTTGCGAGTCCATCCGACATTTCTTTGGTCGTATTCTTGGCTGCTAAGTGTGAGACTATATGATCCCGAAAGCCATCAAGGATCAACCTCTTCATCTTAGCCATTTCCTTCTGTAATTCTCTAGTTGTTGTGGGTTTGTAGGTACAACTATAACTCTCTCTACATAATCCTTCAGACCATGCTCATCTAGCAGAAAGGACATCCTAGCCTTCCAAATAACATAGTTGGAAGCACCATCCAATCTATCCTGATCACCGAGTCTTGTTGAGGTCATCTTTGCAAACTCACAACTGGATTATAAATATTAATCTCCTCTTCTCCTGCTCGGCTGCTAGCATTGCTACTCGCACTCCCTCCTGGAATGCGCAGATTTTCCTAGTACTTTTTCTATTGTTGATTGGAAAAATAGGATTTCATCCAACGACTTGGATTTGGAAACCCTCTAAGAAAATCCCTCAGTGTGTGCAATTTCTCTTCCACCCGCACTAATATGTTACTGCAATTATTGCTACAAATTATTTGTGCCCAGATCAAGAATATCCTATGCAAAAAATATTGAACTACTCACCTTTGCCTGCTGGAATCACTCCCTGGACATATTGCCCCTTCCTGCTCTCTGCAATTGGAAATTCGACCCCCTGTCCAGCAATTCCTTTTGCCTGGCTTGGCCCAGTGCAAACTTGGAAATCAAGCTGCTAGACTCCCTCTGAATCTAAATGATTTCCTCCTTCCGCCTATGAGCTTCCTGACTGATCAAAGTTGCTTTGATACGATGTGAAAATTCACTTGAAATGCAGCAACTGGAAATTATTCTTCTAGCTGAAAAAACTATTAAGCAGTTTATTTGCTACGACAAACAATGAATAATTCACACTATAATTTCTTCACAAATAAGATGTTGTGGAAATAAACTGGAAACTGAGAAAATTCTAGCACACACACAATAAAATTGACACAGTTATTTTTGGACAAATGTCCTCCAAAAAACTCGATGTTCAAAAACAAGTGCATCAACTAAGGGTTTTATTATTATGTAGCAGTTAAATTCCAAGTACAATGTATGGATGTTTGACTGGCTATCCAACATGGCTGACCCGTTCACAACCAAAACCGTTTAGAACTGAAACCATTCACGTTTAGCAATTTTGTACTTAAGAATTGTTTGGACCTTAACTTTCCATTTGGTGATGAATTTTGCTGAACGGTTTCTGGGTTATATGAAAGAGGGTATTTTGAGCATGACGAAAGTCTCGGAATGTCGAGATTCTTCACTATTTGATCACAAACTTCATATTTTCACCTACAGCCATCTCATTCTGTACTTAAACTATTGTAACTAGTTTTACTAACTTGTGAAGTTTCCGGCGATGGAACCCTGTGACAAAGGAACTTAGCAGAATCATCATTAGCAAATCATAACAAAATCATCTTTAATCATATAAGAGTAAATAAAACTAATGATAACCAACCATAGAGTGTAAGATATGTATTTGGTGGCAAGTTATGGAATTATGATACATAATGGGTTAAAAATACATGAATATAGGTTATGAATGGTGGTATTATATGATGAAAACATGGGCATATTTAAGGCCCAACAGGACAATTATCCAAAAATAACGGTGTCCTATGTGTTTCTATTTTCCTTGCTCAGTTTATATGTTTCAGAATCATATTTAATTTGGTGTAGGATGCTTCAGTAATTTACTTCAATGTTTCAAGAAGAAATCTGAAATAAGCTTGTAATGTAATTTACAATCTAGGTGAAGTAGATTCAGTTGGTTGCAGTAGGATTTCTGAGATTGTTAGATCTAGGAATTTTCACATGGTATCAAAGTTGTTGATGTGAAACAAGAAGAGCAGATATAGCACTAAAGCAAGGGCCAACTTACTGCAGCAAGCAGCAGTTGAAATCCCCTGAAGGATTGCACAGTTCTAGCCAGGAGGGCTATATTTTTGTGGGTGTCTCTCTCTGAGTGAGCCGACAGAGAGGTAAGATCGTCAGATCGAGAAATTGCCAAGGCAGAAGGAGCCACGTAGAGCATCAGCACAGAGCTAGAACGACACAATTTTATGCAAGTTGAGTGCTGGGCAAAAAAGTTGTTGAAAGAAAGAAGCAGATTGCATAGTGAGGGAATACGTCCTCAGTGGTTTCTTGCTGAGGAAATCAATATTTCTCATTCGCTGAGCAACAAGGAGCAGAAACTTACCAACTCCATTAGGGAGTGCGTAAGCCAGCCTAGGAGCTACATAGTAGGGAGAAAGAGGGAGTTGTTTGACAATTTTCGGAGAATATGGCAACCAATGGCTTAAGGGATCAGGACAAGTTGGACAGGGCTTCCAACTACGTCATATGGAAGGCTAGAATGTCTTTCCCTCTAGATGAACATGCCCTCAAGACGTATGTTGATAGTGTGGTAGCTGTCCCAGCGGATGCAGATCCGCTGAAGAAGTACATAATGAGATGGCAAAGGCCAAGAGGATGATCTTGGATGGAGTCAAGGATCACATGGTGTGTCACGTGTTAGCAGAGGGACTACCAAGGAGATGTGGGATGCCTTGGCCACATTGTATTAGCCTTCAGGGATCTTTCGAGCAGCAGAAGATGTATTTGGAACAGAAGTTGAGATCTACGTAGATGCAAAAGGGAGAACATGGGGATCCATTCCTCACGAAGCTTAAAGGAGACCAGTGATGAGTTGTCGACTGCGGGGCATACACCTCAGGATTCAGAGTTAGTAAGACTGGCCCTAAATTATGTCTTGGATGAATGGAAAGTCTTTTTCCATGTAATGATCCTAAATAGTAATACAAGTGAGAACAAGCAAATAATATATGCAGCAAGTTACAAAAACGAAATATTCAGCAAACACCCATATAAAAGTTGCAAATGGAGAACTTTTGAGCCATTTTATTTCATTTTTGCAAGCCAAATACAATAGATGATGGAATGGTGCACCTGCACTTGACTCAATGCACAAGCAGGACCAAACCCAGGTAGGAAAATGGCTGAGCTGAAGGTTGTCGAGTTGCTACACCAATCTGCACTGCACTGCCTAGAAAACTGTTGCTCTACTGAAGTTCGAATGGCTAGAAAGTGCACTAAAACTGCCCATAAATTTATATGATTTTAACCCCAAACTCGGTCAAAACCCAGAAAAACCTAGAAAGTATTTTAGCTAGTTTGGACTTCTAATTTTCGACCCCCTTGGAGCCTCACCTCCACTGTAGCTGCCAATTCGACCTGCTGGAAACTGCCTGTAAATCCACCTGAAAACTCCTCTAAAAGTTTGAGTTCACCTCTGTTATCCAACCCCTGACTTCCTGGATGATCTCCTGGCCCAAATCAACTGCCCCCAAGCACCACAAAAATTTGTTGAGTGGCCTCTACGTTGTCCCTCAGCCTAGCAGTTCAAATTGCTGGAATGTTGGGTCAGCTGGATGTAAAACCCAACAAGAATGTTGGTCTAGTGCTGCTACCTCAGCTCCCCAACTCCCCAACAAGCAATAAGATCTCTGATGGCCTCAATCTTTCTCTGCATGTTTCCCCGCTGCCCAGAAATACGCACTCCTTGCTTTGCACTGGCTGCTAGTGTGTGTCACTGCCCCAGAACTCCTAAAAACTCCTCCAAAATGCTGAGTTCACCCTTGTTATCCAACCGCTGACTTCCCAGATAATCTCTTGGTCCAAATCAGCTACTCCCAAGCACCACAAAAATCTGCTGAGAAGATGGGGATGGTAAAGAATGCATTTCAGTAACTGAAATGGATACGTGTCAGGAGTTGCAGTGCAGCGGTTAGCAGTAGCAGTGCTATGGCAGCATGATGCAGCATGTTGAGAGGGAGTTGCAGTACAGATGCAGTAGTGGCAGTGGTAGTGTCATGGGCAGCAGTACAGGAAGCAATAGTGCAGAGGATGTGAGGCAGCAAGCCAAGCATCAGCACAGGTACCGATGTTGAAAATCAGTGTGATGCTTCTAGGTGAAAGCATTGCTAGAGCACATTCCTCGCTAAGAGGGAGTGTTGATTTCTGGTAGCATCGGATGTGCTCTAGCCTTTAAATTTGGAGGAGAGGCTAAGGCACATGATATCTCCAAGACCCAGAAATTGTTTTGAGAAATTAAACCCGGATGAGAAGCTATTAAAATAATTAATATTTTTAATGGGTTCCTAAGTCTAAACATAGGAAAATAAAAAAATTAATGGCCATTAATAACGATAACGGTGAGAAGCTTCTAAGAGACGAGGATCAAGTCTGTTTTAATCTTAAGCATTGATTAGAGACTTAATCTCAACCATTGATTCATCAACAAGGAAAGTATAAGAGAAGACTTGAGGATCATTTGGAGACACACCGACAGATACTCAATATCTCTAGGAAAATAGATTCTCAAGTAAAGGAGATCGATTTTAGAGGGAGAGTTGCATGGTGGAAGAAGAGGAGGGCATCAGCAATAGGCAGTGACTGAGGAGGAGGTGACGCAGGGACAGTGGGAGAGAGTGTAGAGAGATACGCAGTCCAGAGGAGAGACGCAACCCTCACGCAAGTTGATGCAGAGGGACGCAGAGCCACTCAAAGTCACGCAGAGGTGACGCGTGAGTGGGAGCAGGGTCTCCAAAGTGTCAGAAAGTCTCAAAGGGAAAGTCTTAGGTGTTTTCTTTCAATTTCTTTGTAAAAACATTCCTTGTAAAAGCAATTACTGTTGAAGATTAATAAAGCCCTCATCTGCTGCACCAGTTTTCTCACATTGGGTTTTTCCGAGGACAATTGTCCAAAAACAACTGTGTTGATGTGATTGGTTCTTGCGTATGTATTTTTTCTCTGGGTAATTGTGTGATAACTGCAGTAGAATTTATTTTAAGATTTGCTGAAGGGATTTCGTAAATAACTTATTGTGAATAATAAGTAGGTGAAATAAATCAATTGTTGTAGTAAAATTTCAGTTTAGAAATTTTCACATGGTATCAGAGCAGAGATCCAGCAACAGGAGAGGGAAATCAACTATGTTTCAAGAGCATGATGCAGAGGCATCCATTCAAGGGGACTCGCGCAAATTTCCAGAAGAATGCACAAGGGACATGAATTACGAGTATTCTATGTTAGCTTCCAGATTAGAAGAAGAAGTCGCTTGCTTAGCAAGCTCTGCCTCCTATGAGGTTTGGTATATAGACATTGGAGCTTCCTGGCATATGACAGGAATCCAAGAATGTTTTTTAGATTATCAGGAAGAAAAAATGAATTTTCAAATCACCATGGGAAATAAGGCAAAGTGTACTTTAGTAGGAAGAGGTACCATGGTCTTTCAAACCAAAGCAAGAGAATGGCTTCGAGAAACCAATGTGCTACATGTGTTGGGATTGGGGATGAACTTACTCTCCATATCTCAACTTCAACACAAGGGCTATGGCGTTTTCTTCATTAAGGAGAAAGTATATGTCAAACACTAGAGTTGGAAAAAGAAGGCCTAGATTGGAATCAAAAGTAATAAGTTGTATAGGCTACAAATAGAATCACCAATGACACTACTAGGTAGTAATGGAGACAAAGATTTGAATGAACTATGGCACATGAGGATGGGACACTTACACCATGGGGCTCTGAGAATTCTCAAGAAAACAGTATCAGGAGTTACAAAAGTAAGTACCGAATGGGATGATGTATGCAGAGGGTAGGCTCTGGGCAAGTATGCCAAAGCAACGTTTTCCAAAAGTAACAACAGGGCTAAGAGTGTGCTAGGATTGATACACTTAGATATCTGTGGAGCGATTTCCACAAAAGCTCTTAGTGGTGCTGATTACTTCGTCACCTTCATCGATGACCATTCCAGAAAGACTTGGATCTATTTTCTGAAAACCAAGAACGAGGTTTTCGGTCGATTCAAAGAGTTCAAGGCTCTAGTGGAGAATCTGACAGGAAAGAAGATAAAAGTGTTGTGCTCAGACAATGGTGGAGAGTATGTTAACAAGGACTTCATCGATTTTTGCGCTAAGGAAGGCATCAGAAGATAGTGGACAAATCCCTATAATCCGGAGCAGAATGGAGTAGCAGAAAGGAAAAATAGGACTATTGTGGAAGCAGCTAGGGCAATGATGTATGATCAGGATATGCCTAAATTTATGTGGGCAAAAGCATGCAGCACGGCAGTTTATGTCCAGAACAGGACTCCACACAGGATATTGGGTAAAATCACTCCGAATAAGGTCTTCACAGGGAAGACACCTAAAGTTAGTCATTTTAGGATATATGGGAATTTAGCATATTGTCGTATACCCAAAGAAAAGAGAAAGAAATTAGATCAAACTGCTGAGAAAGGATATCTTGTGGGATATAGCAAGAATGCTAAGGCATATAGAGTCTATCTTCCAAGGAGTAGGAAGGTAGTTGTTTGGCGAGATGTAAAGTTCATGGAGGATAGAGATTTAAGAAAATCCCAAGAAATGCCTTCCGAGGAGCAGTCCAAAGACGAGTTGTTGGTCAAACCACTTCGATCAACAGAAACTAGTACCAAAAACTATCCCGAAGACAAAGCTTCAAAACAAGAGGAATCTCAAGAAGAGGAAGAGTCGATAGATGTGCCTACTACCAGTGGAAGAACAAGCCGGGAACTCCGATAGATTCTACGGAATGCAGAGGACTTCATTGGTGCACCCAGGAATAATAAAAGGGAGCGAAGGTAGCTAGACAAATATCAGGCCTTAGTAGCTCAGGTTGGGGAACCTTCTAGTTTTCAGGAGGTCATTTAGCATCAAGTATGGGTAGATGCTATGGTGGAGGAACACAGCTCTATAATTGTAAATGATGTCTAGGAAGTGGTACCTAGGCCTCAGGACAGAGTTGTGGTATGTTCGAGATGGATCTACATGGTCAAATATGCTGCAGACGGCAGTGTGGAGAAATACAAAGCCAGGTTTGTGAATAAGGGGTATGCTTAGAAGGAAGGGATAGGCTACGAAGAAACCTTCGCCCCAGTAGCCAAGTATACTTCTATTAGAACCGTGATATCTCTTACAGCACAGATGGGGTGGGCGATTCATCAGATGGATGTCAAGACAACGTTCTTGAACAGGGTAATAGAAGAGGAAGTATACATTTTACAACCAGAAAGTTTTGAGACACATGAGAAGAAATCTCATGTATGTAGATTAAAGAAAGCCTTGTGTGGGCTTAAATAGACACTTAGAGCATGGTACGGTCGAATTGATGGCTACTTGCAGAAGATGGGGTTCCTCAAGAGTGATGCAGACCCTAATCTCTACTATCTTGTCGTAGAGAATAAGCCTCTAATCCTAGTGTTATATGTGGATGATCTCTTCCTAACAGGATCATCCAGGCTCATCAAAGACTGCAAGAAGAACCTAGCCACAAAATTTGACATGAAGGATTTGGAATAGATGCAATATTTCTTGGGGTTGGAAGTTTTGCAGTAGAAAGGTGAGATCTTCCTTGGACAAGGGAGATATGCTACATAAATCTTGAAGAGATTTAGGATGCAGGACTGTAGACTTATGGCTACTCCAATGATCACCAACTGGGAGGAGATTGATGCATCAAAAAATAAAGATGTTGATTCCACCTTGTACAGGCAACTTATAGGGTCCCTGATGTATCTGATCAATACCAGGCCAGACATTTGTTACACTGTCCACACCCTCATTTAGTTCATGGTGGAACCTAAGAGGGCACACTGGGCAACAACCAAACATGTTCTCAAGTATATACAAGGAAAAGTCGAGCATGGACTATTGTACACCACAGGCAATGACATCAGGCTAAGTGGGTTCACTGACGCAAATTGGGCTGGAAGTTTTGTAGATTGGAAAAGTACAACTGGGTATTGTTTCAACATTGGATCAAGAATTCCCTCCTGGTTTAGTAGGAGCCAGAAATCCATGGCTCTGAGCTTAGCTTAAGCAGAATATATGGCAGCTAGCACAACTTCGTGTGAAGCCATATGGCTTAGGAAATTGCTTGTGAATCTATTCAAGAGAAGGATGGAAGTGACCAGGATCATGTGTGATAATCAGAGTTGCATCAAGCTCTCTGAGAATCTAGTATTTCATGATTGGTCGAAACACATTGATATCAAGTGTCACTTTGGTAGAGACTGTGTCCAACGAGGAGAAGTATAGTTGAGGTACACTCCTACAGGATAACAGGTGGTAAACATCCTCACCAAGGCTTTAGGAAGAACAAAGTTTGTTTATTTCGGGGAGAAGATGGGGATGGTAAAGAATCCATTTCAGTTGCAGAAATGGATAAGTGTCAAGAGTTGCAGTGCAGCAGTTAGCAGTGGCAGTGCTATGGGCAGCATGATGCAACATATTGAGAGGGAGCTACAGTACAGATGTAGCAGTGACAGTGGTAGTGTCATGAGCAGCAGTACAGGAAGTAATAGTGCAGGGGATGTGAGGCAGCAGGCCAAGCATCAACATAAGTACCAATGTGGAAGATAAGTGTGATGTTTCTATAGTGAAGCATTGCTAGAGCACATTCCTCGCTAAGAGAGAGTGTTGATTTTTAGTAGCATTGGATGTGCTATAGCCTTGAAATTTGAAGGAGAGGCTAAGGTACATGAGATCTCCAAGACCCAGAAATCGTTTTGAGAAATTCCACCCGGAAGAGGAGTAATTAAAATAATTAATATTTTTAATGGGTTTCTAAGTCTAAACTTAGGAAAATAAAAATATTAATGGATATTAATAAAGATAGGGGTGAGAAGCTTCTAAAAGACGAGGATCAAGTCTATTTTAATTTTAGCTGTTGATTAGAGACTTAATCTCAAACGTTGATTCATCAACAGGAAAAGTATAAGAGAAGACTTGAGGATCATTTGGAGACACACTAGCAAATACTCAGAATCTCCAGGAAAATCGATTTTCAAGTAAAAGAGATCGATTTCAGATGGCCAGTTGCATGGTGGAAGAAGAGGAGGGCATCAACAGCAGGCAATGATTGGGGAGGACGTGACGCAGGGATAGTGGGAGACAACGCAAAGAGAGACGCAGTCTAGAGGAGAGCGTAGCCCTCACGCAGGCTGACGCAGAGGGACGCAAAGCCACTTAGAGTCACATGACGTAGGAGTGGGAGCAGGGTCTCCAAAGTGTCAGAAAGTCGTGTTTTCTTTCAGTTTCTTTGTAAAATCATTCCTTGTAAAAGCAATTGTTGTTGAAGATTAATAAAGCCCTCATTTACTCCACTAGTTTTCCCACATTGGGTTTTTCCGGGGACAATTGTTCAAAAATAGTTGTGTTGATGTGATTGGTTCTTGTGCATGTATTTTTTCTCTGGGTAATTGTGTGATAAATACAGTAGATTTTATTTTAATATTTGTTGAAGGGATTTCATAAATAACTTATTGTGAATAATAAGTAGGTGAAATAAATCAGTAGCTGCAGTAGAATTTCAGTTTAGAAATTTTCACAGATAGAGCATTGGCCACCACATTGTGCTTTCCCCGCACATATTCTATATCGAAGTCATATGCCTACACCTTGCTGACCCATCTCTGTTGCCTATCATTGAGGCCTTGCTGCCCCATGAAATTTCAAAGACTGTTGTGATCAGTCTTCACTCGAAACCGGTTGCCCACCAAGTAGTGGCGAAACTTGGCCAATGCATGCATAATGGCCAACATCTCCTTGTCATATATGGAATATGCCAGCTCATGCGATAGGATATTTTGACTCTCGAAAGCAATGGGATGGCCCTCCTATGACAATGCTTCTCCAACTCCTACCCTGGATGCATCACACTCCACCGTGAATGGATGGGAAAAATCTGGAAGTGCTAAAATAGGGCAACTACTCATCACGTCCTTGAGGCGATCGAAGGCAACTTGTTCTCCATCAGTCCATGTGAAGGCCCCCTTCTTGGTCAAGTCATTCAAGGTTGCTACTAGCTGTGAGAACCCCTTAACAAAATTTTTGTAATAGGTGCAAATACCCAAGAAGCCCCTCAGCGTAGTCACATCACGGGGTACTGGCCAATCCCGAATGGCCCAAATCTTCTCCTCGTGGACCTTCACCCCATCAGCGCCAATGATATGCCCTAGGTAGAGCCATCTATGTCGACCCAAACTCGCACTTGGAGTGCTTAGCATAAAACTGTTGCTCCTCCAGAATGTGCAATACCTCCTCCAGTTGTTGGAGGTGCTCCTCCCATGTCCGGCTGTAAATCAGAATGTCATTGAAGAAAACTAGCATGAACCTCCTCAACTGTCCCCGTAAGACATGGTTCATGCAAGACTAGAACATGGCTAGAGCATTGGTTAGCCCAAATGGCATGACCAAAAACTCAAAGTGCCCATAGTGGCACCGAAAAGTTGTCTTAGGGATATCCTGATCCCTTACCCTGATCTGGTGGTACCTTGAACACACATCAATCTTATAGAAGTACTTGGCACATTTAAGCTCATCCATCAGCGCATCAATGTGGGGAATAGGGTACTGGTTCTTTAGTGTCTTCCGGTTGAGGGCTTGGTAGTCAATGCACATCTGAAGGGTTCCATCCTTCTTCACCAGCACCACTGAAGAAGCGAAAGGATTAGAACTTGGCCTGATATGGCTCGATGCTAGCAGCTCCTAGATGGCCTTCTCAAGCTCATCCTTATAGGCTTTGGGATGCCTGTAAGGAGTGGTGATCACTACCTGCACACACGGCTCCAACTCAATAGTGTTCTCAAATCCTCTATCTAGTGGCTCTCTGGTGGAATGTCCCCAAACACTACTACGTATATGTCCAACAAGGCCTGTATGTCTATCGGCGATGGCCAAGCCTATCCTCCAGCCTCTGAGATCCTCAACTCAACTGCCCATGCAATGTCCCCTTGTCGTAAATTTGCCTCCATCCTGTGGGTCGAAAATGTCTGAGGTGGATAGGATTGTATGCCTCTCAAGACTACTAGTTTGCCATCCGGCCTAATGAACTCCATCTCCGGCTTCCTCCAATCTGTCGTGACTCGCCCAAGGGAATACAACCACTAGACACCCATCACCACGTTAGTGTCTGGCACATTGACCACAAAGAAATGGTCCATCATCGATTAGTCCCCCATAACTACTGTCAAGGAGGGAACATATCTAGTGCATTGTATGGTGCGGTCACCTGGTATTAGAACTGAGAAGCCCACGAACTTTGTTGTGGTAAGGCCCCTCCTCTAGACCAACTAGCCATCTATGAAATTGTGGGTAGCACCACTGTCCACTAGCACTGACACCATATGTCCCTGTACAGTGCCTCTGATCCTCAATGTCAAAAATTTGGGAATTCTGCATAAGGAAGCGAGAACTCTCCCTGCTAGGGCAAGGGATGCCCCACCCTGTGGAGGTGCTGGTGGTGGCCCTCTATCTGTTGAACTCTCAACATCTGTCCCACCACAATCCTGCTCCACCTCATCCTCCTGGTCACTATCAGAAAAGACCTCAATGTAGTGCGCTCTCCCAGCAGTGCACCAATGGCCTGGTGTCTAGGACTCTCTGCATGTGAATCATAGCTTCCTCCTCTGGAGGTCCTTCTATGTCTCCTCATATAACTGGAGGTCTAGTCTCATGCCCCTTTTGTGGGAAAGGGGTCCATGCAAGAAATGGTGCTCTAGTCTTGGGGATGCCCCCCTGCATATCTCTGGCACACAACACTGCTTCCTGCAGCGTGGAGGGTCTGCGTGACTTCACCGGTCCACGCAAGGGCTCAAGCAAGCCCTCAATGAAGGTATACACCCTCCTTGCCTCGGATAGACCCAGGACCATCACTGACACCCGCAGAAAATCTGAGAAGTACTGCTCTAGGTTGCTTGTTTGGCGCAGTTAGGTCAGCTCTCTGAAATAAGCCTCTGGATCCCTCTGATCAAATCGCTCTACCACCCTCCTGGTGAAGTCCTCATAAGAAATTATGTGGGCATGCCCTAGGGTGGTCAAGCCATGAAACCACCAATCATGGGCTTCCCCCTCCATGTGCAACATGGCCATCTTAATGGCTTCCTGCTCTGTCATCCTGTTGAATTGGAAGTAAGTGTCCATCTTCTCAACCCAAGCCCTGGTCGTGAACTTGGCAGTGCCATCGGAAGTAGGGAAATACATCCTCTCTATGGTTCTCTGCAACTAGTAGTTCTGGGTCCCTTGTCCTCCATACCCCTTCTTCTTCTCACTCTACTTGAACTTGCAATAATCTCTGAAGGAGAGGGCTTCTTTAAAGTCTTCATCCATAGATGCCACTCTCTGAAGTAATCTCCCATCTGAGGGGGTTCTTCCTCCCTTGCAGGCATAATTTGTGCCACTGGCACAAAGGAAGGCAATGTGGCACGAGTTGGCACACTGACTGGAAGACATTGCGTTGCTGGTGAGGGGTGATCGAATGGATGAGAGGCCCCAGAAGTTTCCCCACACGAAAACACTCTAGGCGTGGTCCTCTCTCTATTTTGCGACTTGATCTCTTCCAACATGTCTTTTTGTTCCTTAGCCAAGTCACTCAGGGCTCTCAGAAGGTTGTTGAAAGCCATCTCTTCCCTGCTCTTGGGTTCTACCATTTCCTCCTCTTTTGCTACTGCTTTCCCCCTGTCGTCCATCTCTAGAGTAATCTCTAACTCCCTTTCTCTGCTCCTATACCTTTGTCTCCGGTAGGTGATGTTCTGTTGGTCCCCTTCTCTCATAGGGGACAATCCCCACAGTTAAGTCCAGAACTAGGCTCTGAAACCACTTTAATGATCCTAAATAGGAATACAAGTGATAACAAGAAAATAATATATGTAGCAAGTTACAAAAATGAAATATTCAGCGAACACCCATATAAAAGATGCAAATGGAGAACTTCTGAGCCATTTTATTTAATTTATGCAAGCCAAATACAGTAGATGATGGAATGGTGCACCAAGGCTTGTCTCAATGGACAAGCAGGACAAAACCTAGGTAGGAAAATGGTTCAAATGAAGGTTGCCCAACTATTGCACCAATCTGCACTGCGCTACCCAGAAAACAATTACTCTACTGAAGTTCGAATCGTTGGAAAGTGCACTAACACTACCCAAAAATATATACGCTTTTAACCGCTGACTCCTTGGCCAAAGCCCAAAAAAACCCAGAAGGGATTTTAGCTGGTTTGGACTTTTGATTTTCAACCCCCTTGGAGCCTCACCTTAGCTGTAGCTGCCGAATTCGACCAGCTAGAAACTGCCTGAAAACTCCTCCAAAATGTTGAGGTCACCCTTGTTCGAATTGTTGGAATGTTGGCTCAACTGGTGGTAAAACCCAGCAAGAATGTTGGTCTAGTGCTGTTACCTCAGCTCCTTGACTCCCCAAAAAGCAATAAGATCTCTGATGGCCTCAATCTCCCTTTGTGTGTTTCCTGGCTGCCCAGAAATACGCACTCCTTGCTCTGCGCTGGCTGCTAGTGTGTGTCACTACCCCGGAACTCCTGAAAACTCTTGTGGAACAGCCTCCCTAGGGCGAGCACAGATAGTCCCCCAAAGTAGAGGTTGAATCTCCCGCTTGAGAGACTCATGGCTAAACAACCGATAGACTCGCTAAACAACAGAGTGAACAGATGTGTAGTTGTTTGCAAATGTCAAAGATGAAACAAAATGAGGGCTGACCTCTCCTTATAAATCCTTAGGCCTCCTTAGCCTCATGCGGGCCCCTCCATCCGCCCATTCAATATTCCCTCCAAGCATATCGAATGGCTAATTCGAACTCCCATGTGGGTAGCCCCCACATTCCACTAGCTGCTAAATAAAGTCGATTTGGCCCCTACGTCCCTAAGTCGAAAGTGTGGGGTCCTCTTCCTTAATAAAAAATGTGCAAAATTGGGTAGCAGCACCCTGTTACAAATGTCTTTGAGAAGGGACATGACAGTCCAGAGTATCTTGGGCAGAGCAGTATTTCCCATTTGGGATGAGATGTGGGCAGCTCTAAAACAAGAGGAGCTGAGGAGACACCTAGTCAAGGTCAAACTTGACGGAAGCAGCAACAACAGTGGGTTGAAGCCCAAAGTAGAGGAAGAGGATAACGTAGCCCTTGCATCAAAGGAGCAACAAGGGCAACATAGACAAAAGAAGGATGTCTCCAAGGTGAAGTGTTTCAGATGTGGCGAGATGGGTCACTATGTATCCTAGTGTCCTTTGAAGAAAAAGGACAAGGATGAGAAGCACGATACTGAGGTTGCAGTCGCAAAGATTGAACAAGAGGAGTTCGTCATGACAGCCAAGATACCTCTAGGAGGGAGGTGGGCTGATATGGAGTTGTAGTTCAAAAGAGCTACAGATGGGCAGGATCCTTGAGGAGCCCATCTCTTGGATCATCACCTTGCTACGGAAGCCCATGATCATTAGTAGCGGGATGGTGGAGTTTTCAGTTGGTGCCATGGAGTGTTGATTC
This sequence comes from Pinus taeda, assembly GCA_000404065.3. Taxonomy (NCBI): domain Eukaryota; kingdom Viridiplantae; phylum Streptophyta; class Pinopsida; order Pinales; family Pinaceae; genus Pinus; species Pinus taeda. The sequence continues at coordinate 83,949 of APFE030574365.1, read as the reverse complement.
GACAGATGCAGTAGTTAGTAGTGCCAAAATGTGAGCAACGCAGAGAAGAGAGGCAGTTGTGCGTGGAGGCATAGTGCAGAGCTTCAGCTGCGCAGTGGCTTCAGAAGACAACGTGAGACTAGCAGCAATCAGGCTTTCAACACCGAGATGTATCCACTAGATACTTGTTTAGTTTTTCAGTGTTTTTAGTTGCTTCTCTCAACAATTGAGTTGCAGTACGATGCAGTGTTAGTCGTGGCAGTGCTAGCAACATAGCAGATGCAGCATTTGAGAGGGAGATGGAGTACAGATGTAGGGTTGGTAGTGGTAGGGTCAAAGGCAGCAGTACAATAGCAGCAGCGATGCAGTAGTTGGTGGACAGCATCTCAGACATCAGCAGCGTAGAGGACGATGCTTCAGAGTCAGAGCAATACGCAGTAGCAGTGTATTGCTAGAGTACATTCCTTGCTAAGAGGGAGTGTTGATTTGGTGTAGCATCGGATGTGCTCTAAGCTTCAAATTCTGCATAGAGGCTTGGGCACATGTATTCCAAAGAACCCAGAAAGCGTTTTGGGAAATTCCACCCATAAGTGATTTTGTTAAAATAATTAATATTTTTAATGGGGTTCCGAAGTCTAAACTTAGGAAAATTAAAATATTAATGGGTATTAATCTAACCAAGGGTGAAACTTCTAGAAAAAGACATGGATCAAGCCAAAACGATCTAAGCCTTTGGTTATGATTTAATTTAGGTTGTTGGTTGTCCAACAGGAATATATAAGAAGGGGCTTGAGGGTCATTTGGAAAACACACCAAGAGATCAAGGAAATAGATTTCCTAAAGTGAAAAGTTCTCAGGAGGAAAATGCGATTGAGGTGATTTTGAGGGGCAGGGATAGCAGTTTTGGGAGAGAAAGATTCTCAGTCGGAGATACATCAGCAGAGAGAGGCAGAGAGTGATCCAGTAGCCTCCACATAGAGGTTGACGCAGGGCGAGAAGGGCCATGCAGAAGAAATGCAAAGGAAGAGAAAGAAAGTTGAAAATCAAAGCAGAGAGTCAATTTCAGCAGCCGGAAGTTGGGGTGTGAGACCGGGAGGCTAAGAGTAGTGACTTCGGGCTACTAATCGATTTCCCAGTTGGGTGATGTTGTGCCTGAGAGGATTGACACTGGGACAGCGTAGAGGCAACGCGGAGATAGCGCAAGGCCTGCCAAGGGCCACTCATGCAGTAGCCGGAACAGCCAGGGCTTTTCCCAATGATTGTATGAGGTAAAATCACAAAGCTTCTGCCAATATTTCTCTCTGTAACTGAATAACCCTGTGAGGTATTTAGCAATGTCTTTAGATTTTTCTACTGCTTAATAATAATAAACCCTCAGAACTGTTGCATCGGTTTTCCCACATTGGGTTTTTTCGAGGTCTATTGTCCAAAAATAATGGTGCCCTATGTGTTTCTATTTTCCTTGTCAGCTTCTATGTTTCAGAATCATATTTAATTTGGTGTAGGTTGCTTCAGTAATTTACTTCAATGTTTCAAGAAGAAATCTGAAATAAGCTTGTAATGTAATTTACAATCTAGGTGAAGTAGATTCAGTTGGTTGCAGTAGGATTCTTGAGATTGTTACATCTAGAAATTTTCACAGTTAGCCCCTTAGAAATTTCCCCCACCTCCAACAACTGAATCGACCCTCACTCCAACTAAATCGAACTCTTCCTCTAAAGCTTCCTGTTCAGTCCTTGCGCAACCTCACTAAGGAAAACTTGGCCCTCCTGTAGTTGACTCTCCAAAACTGGAATCTCCTCCAGAATCACTGTCTCTGCCCCTCACTGTCTATGCGTCCCCTATCTAGCTCAAACTCTGTGAAGCTCAATTTTTGCCAAGGAACTCGACCTCAAATGTGTTCTTCTCCAACCCCATCGACCTCCTCTTATAATCTCCAGTTGGATCGCCAACAACCATGTTTAAATCCTCATCGATGGTTGAGATCATCTCTAAGTCGATCCATGTGAGTTTCTAGAGAAATCTCATTTTTCTCAATTAATCCCTACTAATTAATTGATTTCCCTAAGTTAGACTTAGGCATTTTTAATTATTTATAAATTAATTTAATTGAGTTGTCTCTACGTGGAATTCCATAAACGATTTATGGGTTCTGGAGATCTCGTGTGTTTTAGCCTCTCCATAAATTTTGAGACTAGAACACCATCTGATGCTACAAAAACTAACAAGCGAAAATCCTCATAGGTCTCCTTGAAAATCAAGTTGTCATTTCATGGTTTATCTTGACTCCATTTTCTCTCAATAGGGAGGCACAGGTCTAGGATCCTTGGTGATCACATTCTACAAGAAAAATCATTCTTTCTTCACCTCTCTCTCTCACTCTCTCTTTTCCTCGTCCCTTTAGGGCTAAGGAAGCCTCTCTAGGGCTTGGTGCAAAATTCCTTAGAGGAGAGAGTATGAAATTCCTATTGGATATACCTCTTCTATAGTGTCTCCTCTAGGCATTTGAAAATTTTGAACGAATTTCAACAGTGGAATCTCAAGAAGACTGATGCCCTAGCTATGACACCAAGTGGGAACCCTTGAAGCTATCCTACAACTTGGGGATTTTTTGAAGGCTTGAGATTTAGTACTTATTGAAGTATATCAATCATAGACTTTTCTCTTGTCTACCCTGACCTCAGATGAACTTTTGTCTCATCAAATATTTCAAACCTAGGCCTTGGGTAGATTTCCTTTCAAGGGGTTTTTCTCAGAAAGTCATCCTAGCTTCTCCCAAAGTTCATACTTTCATTGAAACTTTCCATTGAAAGAGCCTCCTTGACTCACTTAAAACCTATCATAGATACATCTAGCACAAGTGAGGGATACTACAATTCCTCCCATCAATGAAAATCCAAGAAGAGAAGGGGACATAGTCTCTGGTGACAGTGGGCCCTTGTCTCAAGGTGTTGTTGTGCCCTCTAGCTTTAGCCCATTTACTAGGCCTGCTAGTTTGTTCAACGATAGGCTCAACAAGTGACTTTTTGTTACACATATTAGATTGATACAGAGAGGGTGATGGGTGAGTTCATCCATCCAGATATTCAATTTGCACAAGTTTTTGAGAGTTGCTTACTTTTCACTCTAGATATTGATATTTCCACTCTAATACCATGTGACAAGAGTATGCTAGATCATTAAATGCCAAAACCCTAGATAGGGTTTGCGACAAAGATACACATAAGATCATAACATTATATTGAGTAAATACTTTTCTCTATCACAATGAGATTTACCTCTCTTATATAGAGTTCGACGGGTCTTATTTGTCTTATTTGAAGACCCTAACTTTTATCTTAAGTCACTACAATGACTTTATTGCACATGTAAGCGTTATACTCTAAAGAGCACCAAACATCCTACAAAAGGGTTACAAAGTTGAGGAAAAAAATTTCTGCAAAGGGGCATCTCAAACCTGCCCACTACTGTTTGAATACAACACCAAATATTCTACCAAAAAAGCCGTGAATGTGCAAGGTAATGAGCTTGAGATAAATAACTCAAAACCAACTAACAAACACCTACAAAAATGTCTTTAAGAAAAGCATCTGAAACCATTGAATTTATCTCGTTGTAGGTACATCTGAAACCCTTGAAATGAATTTAGGAAAGGAGTACTTGAAGCCCACCACAAAACAGAATGAACATTTTCCATAAAAGTAAAAAAAAAAACTCTGGAAATGCTTAGATTGTTCCCTGAAATATGACTAAAAAGCACCTAGAAAGAGACACAAAAGCTGGATCTAAAATTACCTATGAAAACATCTTTGTATCAACCACAATGGCCATGAAACCAACTCTCTTTTTGTGTATTTTAAATCGCAATCATAGGAAGAATGCACATTAGCTCTATTGTGTACTAGTTTTCTAGATCAATATAAATAAAATCATTTTTCTCAACAAAGAGAAGTTTCTAAAGAAAGCCTGATTTTTGTAGTTTACTATTCTATGGAAGCATATGTAATGAACCATGTGCTATGGTTGACTTCATTAATTTCTCCCATAGTATCATACTGTCTTTCAAAAACACAAATAATGATGGTTTTAGTTAAAGAAGGATTTGAGATATTCAATCTCAATTGCTATTCAGCATTTGGAGAGAGATAATAAGAATACAAGGTATGTGTTATAGCATAACTTACCGGTGCCAGCAAAATCAGTGAGAAATGCATAACCCAATCTCCTACAATGGAAAAAATAAACATCATAAACAAGATTGATATAATAAATTAATCCATACATTATAATGAGAAACTATTCTAAAGAGATAAAAAATCAATGCATCGATTCACCTATATACAAACTAGTATGTTTTCAGACAAGTCACCTAGTTTGTTGTCTCATTATCAAAAAAACAATATTTGTGAATTACCTATATGCAAACAATTCAATTTATTAGTTGAAAGCATTGTTGGTAACTTGAAAATTGCATTTAGCAAAATCCATTAAGCTCACCTAGTTTGTTGTCTCATTATCAAAAAAACAATATTTGTGAATTACCTATATGCAAACAATTCAATTTATTAGTTGAAAGCAATGTTGGTAACTTGAAATTTGCATTTAGCACAATCCATGATGTTGAAATTTCTAAGACTAACCCGTTAGAAACTTTCCTGCACTATCTGGTTTATTTCACTTACTTGTTTAATTATTGAACAAGTTTTTTAACCATATAAATACTGAAATAAACACAATGCAGTCTCAACTATCTACAAATCATCAACTAAAAGAAATAGACAAACACACAAGGGACACCGTTATTTTTGGACAATCATCCCCAGAAAAACCCAACTTGGGAAAACCGGTGCAACAATTCTGAGGCTTTTATTATTAAGTAACTTTTCTTGAGTACAATTGCGTGCCAAACTAGCTCACCTGACAGAGAAATCAATCTGGCAGTAATACCTTTCTTTGGAAGTAGATATTCAAAAAGTCTGCTCCATGAAAACTCTCCAACGCCTCTCTAAGGCACTGCGTTAGCCCTCTTGGGCTCTGCGTCAGCCTGAAACCCTCTTTGTCAGCACTTTGATGCTCTGCGCAGGTTCTCTAGCTCTCTGCCTCACTCATGCAGGCACTGGGAGCCTCTACATCAATCACGCAGTCCCTCTGGCCCTCTCTGTAGCTTTCGCTGGCAATGCATTTGCCCCTCTGCCTCTGCACTGGTCTTCCGACACTATCTCTGCCTCTCTGTTATGCACTCACTGCCCCTCGCTGCAACTCTGATCACTGGTTCGATTTCTCTCAGCAAACTCCACTCCAGAAAATCGAATTGACTGATCAACTTGGTGTATCTCCCACTGACCCTCAAACCTCCTCTTATACTTTTTTTGTTGAGTCTTCAACGACCGAGATTAAATCTCTAATCAACGACTAAGATTAGATTTGGCTTGATTCATGTCATTTAGAACCTTCTCACCCAGTTTTATAATAATACCCATTAATATTTTTATTTTCCTAAGTTTAGACTTAGGAACCCATTAAAAGTATTAATTATTTTAATATCTTTCTAACAGAGTGGAATTTCCCCAAACCATTTCTGGGTCTTGGAGATCTCATGTGCTTTAGCCTCTCCACCAATTTTCATGGGTAGAGAACATCTGATGCTACCCCAAATCAACACTCCCTCTTAACGAGGAATGTGCTCTAGTAATGCTCCACCACTGAACATCACCCTGATCATTTGGCACTGGTACCTGTGCTGATGTTTGGCCTTCTTGCCCAACATCCTCTGCACTGTTGCATCCTGTACTGCTGCCCATGGCTCTACCACTACCACTGATACATCTGTATGGTAGCTCCTCTGCGTTTGTGTTGTTGCTAGTCCTTCCTCCCAACACTACATCTGCACTACATCCCTCTCTCATCATGCTGCCCATAGCACTACCAATGCTACTATTGCACTACAACTCAGTTATTGAGACGATGGTAATTTATCTACCCAACTACTAGCATCCTTGTCAAGCTCGAAGCCCTCCTGACGCTGAAGCTCCCTCTGCTGCTATCCTATGCTCCCTCTGTTGCCTTTGTGCTACTGCAACAACTTTCTTCCTCTCGCACTGCTGCAAACAACTATGTGCCTTCCTGCGCTGCTGCAACCCTCTCTGCGCTGCCAAGGACAATTGCACTCTAGCACTCTTCTGCTGTGCCATCCGCATCTTGCTTCTACTGAGATCCATCATCCTGCTACTGTCACTCGGGGCTCCCGTAGCCAGATATGATCCAAGAGTTTGGGTACCTCAAGGATCCTGCCCCATATCTTCTGTAGTCCTCCTGACTACAACTCGATGTCTTCCCACCTCTTCTCTAGAGGTACATGAGCACTCATGGCACAATCATCGTCATACTCTACCTCGTTCTCCGTCTTAGCTGGCACTGCCTTGCAGTCAAAAGCCTCTCCCTTATTCTTCTTCTTGGGACACTGGGTTGCATAATGGCCCATCTCCCCACAGTTGAAGCACTTAATCTTAGAGGTGTCCTTCTTCTTCCTCTTCCCTTGCTGCCCCGTAGATGCCAGAGCTGCATCCTCTTCCTCCTCTTTCTTGACCCGAGCTCCTTTGCTACTACTTCCCGCCTTGGTTAGCCGTCTGATCTCTTCTTGGCGAAGAGATGCCCATAATTCTTCCCAATCTGTCAGATTCGCTCTACCCAAAATGCTTTGGATGAATGTCTCCCACTCCTCGAAGACTGCATTCAGGGCGGTCCTCACCATTAACTCTTGATTTGGCATGGCCCCTATGGAAGTAGGTTGGTCCCGAATCTCCTGCAACCTACTGAGGAAGTGATCTATCTTCAACCCCTTTTGCATCTGATACGACCGCAGTTGATTCTCCAGTAGCATCTTCCTTTGCATGGAAGTGCCTTGATACAATCTCATCAAGGTATCCCACATTTCCTTTGCCGTATTCTTCTCGGCAATATGCTGAACTACATGATCCTTGACCCCATCAAGGATTATGCACTTTGCCTTGGCCATCACATCCTAATACCTTTCATTATCAGTTGGGTCGACTAGGATAGCCACGATTCTCAAGGTGAAGGCCATGATGCGATGTCTTTCTAGAACAAACAGGATCCTGGCCTTCCATATGACAAAGTTGGATGCTCCGTCCAACCTATCTTGATCCCTCAGTCCGTTCATTGCCATCTGTGCTCTTCCTTTCGACTCCTCTAAGCCTCTACTTCCCTCTTGGAAGTTCTCTCTTCGACTTCCTTTGAGTCTCTACTTCCCTCCTGGAAGTTCTCTTCTAGACTCCCTCTAAGTCTCGATTTCCTTCCTGGAAATCCTTCTGCCAACAATCGAATCATACCTCTCTGATCCCCTTTTCTCCTGCAACACTAATCTAGATTTCTTGGCTAGAAATCCACCTAGGTAGCGACTTCCTTCTACCTAGGTTTTGTCTCGTTAGGTACTGTTCTGCTTTGACAGCAACAGCACCCCACCAGCTTCACAACCCACAATCTGCCCATAACTTCCTAGGCCCCCGCAGCTAAAGAAACTTAGCCTCTTGGCTCTATGCAATCCCAGCAATGGCTGAATCGCTCCACTAGCGAACTGCGTCACTCCTACTTGGCTGAGCAGGATGACGTGGCTCTTCGTGAGCCTCTTCTGCCTCTCAGTGCTTCTGTGTTGGCCCCTTCTCTGGCACGAATTGATGACGCAAGCCCTTTGCGTCACCCCTTCTCTGCTACTTTCTACTTAGAAATAGCTTTTGTCACTCGGGACAGCTGTTTCTGTTGCAAATTTTCTTATATAGCAGGTGCCTTCAGTTCTCTTGTGATTTGCAACGCTTTGATACCATGTTGAAATTTCTAAGTCTAACCCGTTAGAAATTTTCATGCATTATCCAGTTTATTTCACCTACTTGTTTATTTACTAAACAAGTTATTTAACCATATAAATACTGCAATAAAAACAACACAGTCTCAACCATCTACAGATCATCAACTAAAAGAAATAGACAAACACACAAGGGACACCACACCTCAAGACTCAGAGTTAGTGAGACTGGCTCTAAATTCCGTCTCAAATGATTGGTAGATCTTTGTCCAGAGTATCCTGGGCAGAGCAGCATTGCCAAATTGGGACGAGATGTGGGAAGCTCTGAAACAAGAAAAGCTGAGGAGAGACTTGCTCAAGGTCAAACTTGACGGGCGCTGTAGCAGCAGTGGGTCGAAGCCCAAAGTGGAGGAATAGGATAATGCAACCCTTGCATCGAAGGGATAGTAGGGGAAACAAAGACGTAAGAAGGACGTCTCCAAGGTGAAGTGCTTCAGATGTGGCGAGATGGGCCACTATGTATCCCAGTGTCCTTTGAAGAAAAAGGACAAGAATGAGAAGCATGATCTGAAGGTTGCAGCCATAAAGATTAACGAGGAGTTTGCCATGACAATCGAGATACCTCCAGGACGGAGGTGGGCTGATATAGAGTTGTAGTTGGGAGGACTACAAATGGCCAGGATCCTTGAGGAGTCCACCTCTTGGATCATCACCGTGCTATGGGAGCCCATGTTTAGTAATAGCTGGATGGTGGAGTTTCAATTGGTGCCATGGAGTGTTGATTCGACAGATGCAATGGCAAGGAGAGCCAGAGACTGAGTAGCATAGAGTAGAGAGGCAACAATGCGAGGAGGCACAGTGTAGAGCTTCAGCAGCATAGTGGCTTCAGAGGCAGAGTGGGACTAGCAGCAGTCAGGATTTTAGCACCGAGTATCCACTGGATACTTGTCAAGTTTTGGGTGTTTTTAGTTGCTTCTCTCAGCAATTGAGTTGTAGTACTGAGGCAGTGTTAGCAGTGGCAGTGTTGGCAGCATAGCAGATGCAACATTTGAGAGGGAGTTGTAGTACAAATGTAGCATTGGCAATGGCATTGTCAAAGGCAATAGTACAGTAGAAGCAACAACGCAGTGGTTGATGGACAACATGTTAGAAATCAACATTGCAGAGACCATGCTTCAGAGTTAGAGCAGTATGCAAAGAGGCAGTGTATTGCTAGAGCACATTCCGCGCTAAGAGGGAGTGTTGATTTGGGTTAGCATCAGATGTGATCTAAGCCTCAAATTTTCCAGGGAGGCTTGGGCACAGGTATTCCAAAGAACCCAGAAATCATTTTGGGAAATTCCACCCAAAAGTGATTTTATTAAAATAATTAATATTTTCAATGGGGTTCCTAAGTCTAAACTTAGGAAAATTAAAATATTAATGGGTATTAATCTAATAAAGGGTGAAACTTTTAGAAAAAGCCATGGATCAAGTCAAAACGATCTGAGCCTTTGATTATGTTTCAATCTAGGTCATTGGTTGTCCAACAAGAAGATATAAGAAGGGGCTTGGGGGTCATTTGGAAAACACACAGAGAGATTGAGAAAATCGATTTTATGAAGTGAGAAGTTCTCAGGAGGAAAATCAATTGAGGAGATCTTGCAACAGAGGGGCAGTGAGAATCCGGGAGAAGGGATTTCCGGAGAGTACCATGTAGAGAGAGAACAAAAAGATGTCCAGAGGAAGACTGACGCTGGCCTACACAATGCTGATGCAGAGGCAGCACAGACCTTAAGGGGAAGTCGAGTTGTTGTTGAGGGAAGTCGAAGTTTAGTTGTCGGAAGCTAGGGTATGAATCTGGGAAGCAGAAAGTCGATTTCTTAGCCAACAAAAGATCCAGAGGAGAGGCAACGTAAAACCAAGGAGGGGTGACACAAAAGCTGCCCAAGGTGACGCAGTTTTGCGCAAAGGCCATGCGGAGGGTGACGCAAAGCCTCCAGAGTAGTAGGATTAGTCATTGATTCTCTAGCGACAGGGTGAGATCATTTCACCAGTGTTTTGTTCAGTATTCTCTGTGTATCGAATTGCTAGTTGAGCATCCTAGAATCGTACTCTGAATTTTCTCCTGCATAATAATAAACCCTCAGAACTGCTGCACCGATTTTCCCACATTGGGTTTTTTTGGGGACTATTTGTCCAAAAATAATTGTGTCCTATGTGTTGTATTTTTATTTCTCGCTTAGTATTTTGTTTCCGCATATATGTAAATTAAGTGAAGGTTGTATATGTATTTGCTTCGATATTTACCGTAGAACACAATAAATAACTTGCATGATTTAATCAAGTAGGAGAAGTAACACCAGTTTGTTGCAATACGGATTTCGGTGTATGAATTTTCACATAGACCAGAAAATAGATCAGTTGTAGGATCACTATGGATCTACAAGATCAAGTATGTTGCAGACGAAAACATAGAGAAGTACAAGGCAAGGTTCGTGGCAAAGGGGTATGCTCAGAAAGAAGGGATAGACTATGAAGAGACCTTTGCCCCAGTTGCTCGTTAAACCTCTATCAGATCTGTTATATCCCTAGTAGCTCAAATGGGATGGGAGATTCACCAGATGGACGTCAAAACAACATTCTTGAATGGGGTGATAGTAGAAGATGTGTATATAGAATAACACGAAGGCTTCGAAACTCATGAGAAGAAATCTCATGTTTGCAGGTTAAAGAAAGCCCTGTAAGGGCTCAAACAGGCACCTAGAGCATGGTATGGTCGAATTGATAGTTACTTGCAACAATTGGGATTTATCAACAGTGACATTGATCCCAATATCTACTATTTACTGGTAGAGAATGAGCCACTTATTCTGTTACTATATGTAGATGACCTGTTTCTAACTGGATCATCTAGGCTAATCTAGGACTGTAAAAAGAATCTTGAAGTCAAATTTGACATGAAGGAATTGCGATTGATGCATTATTTTCTGGCATTGGAAGTTTGGCAGAAGAATGGGGAGGTCTTCCTTGGTCAAGGAAGATATGCTACAGAAATTCTAAAGAGATTCAGAATGTAGGATTGCCGACCCATAGCTACTCCCATGATCACTAACTAGAAGAAAATAGTTGCATCAAAGGATAAAGAAGTAGATCCCACCTTGTACAGACAACTCATTGGTCGCTTATGTATTTGATGAACACTAGGCCAGACATTTGTTTTGCAGTCAACACTCTTAGCCAACAACAAGACACATACTTAGGTATGTACGAGGAACAGTCGGATATGGGTTGAAGTACTCCAGAGGGGAGGATATCAGCTTCAATGGGTTCACCAATGTAGATTGGGCAGGTAATTCAGTAGACCGAAAAAGTGCCACTGTGTAATGCTTCAGTGTTGGATCAAGGATGATATCTTGGTGCAGCAGGAAGCAGAAATCGGTAGCACTAAGTTCAGCAGAAGCAAAATATATGGCAGCCAGAACAGCTATGTGTGAAGCCATATGGCTCAGAAAATTGCTTGTGAGCCTATTCAGAGAAAGGATGGAGGTGACCAAGGTGTACTGCGATAATCGGAGTTGCATCAAACTCTCTAAGAATCCAGTATTTCATGATCGGTCGAAACATATAGATATCCATTGTCACTTTATCAGAGACTGTGTTCAGCGTGGGGCAATACAACTACAGTATGTTCCCACAGCAGAGCAGGTTGCTAATATACTCACAAAATCTCTTGGAAGAGCTAAATTCACTTAGTTCAGAGAGCAGTTGCGTATGGTTGAAAATCTGTTTTAGTAGCATGAGTAGGACGCAATGCAGAGATGGTTGGTAGAAGTAGTGCCAACAGCAACACGGATGCAACAATTCAGAGGGAGTTGTAGTATAGATGTAGCATTGACAATGGAAATGTCAAAGGCAGCAATGCAGTAGTTGGTGGACAGTATGTTAGACATCAACAATGCAGAGGACGATGCTTCAAAGTTAGAGCAGTATGCAGTGGTAGTGTATTGCTAGAGCACATTCCTCAATAAGAGGGAGTGTTGATTTTGGGTAGCTTCGGATGTGCTCTAAGCCTCAAATTTTGCAGGGAGGCTTGGGCACATGTATTCCAAAGAACCCGGAAAGCGTTTTGGGAAATTCCACTCAGAAGTGATTTTATTAAAATAATTAATATTTTTTGGGGTTCTGTTATGAATATAATTCATAACAATTGACATAAATAAAATTAATGTAAATATTAAATAATTAAATATTAATTAGGTTAAATAGTCATTAAATTAAGTGAAAAGGCATGTCTAAAGACATGCCCATTCACGAAAGGTCACCTACTGAGGTATAAAAGCAAGGCCTCATTATAACATTCAAATCATCTTATATCACTTATACATTTTATATATATTAATAAATTATTATTTAAAAATACCTCTGTATTTATACAATTAAATTTCCAAGCTATCAATTTTCATACTTCAACCATAGTTTTTATGCTTCAATGGTGTCAGAGCACGGCACACGATATAATTATGCGGGCCTTTGAACGTAGTTCGCCGCACAATGTGCCATTACGTTCATATCCTGATTACGTTGAACAATTTCATGAAATTCGAGAAGCATTCCAACATATAGAAAAATTATTTACAGAAGTTAAAGAATTTCTGAAAGAAATCAATAATAAGGCAGATGAAAAGAGCAAAGGAAAGGTGCTAAAGAAACGAGGTAGGGGAAGTGTTTCAACCGATGCAAAGAAATCTAAAGCAGTTGAAGATAAAAGAGAGAGTAAACAAGGACAAGAAGAAACACCAAAAGAATTAAAGAAACGGAAAATCAGGGAGCTTTCTACTCCTACTTGGGATCGTCCCTCTAGGGAAAGAAGGACGATCGAGCGCTTCGTTGCGTCGAACGAAAAGGAAAACGTTAAAGAGTTCACCATTGAAAAGGGCAGGGGGGCGCTGCTTAAAGACATCCCAAATGTGGTATACAAACTATCCAAAAGGAGCACAGCTGATGAAAACATGAGACTTTTTCATGCGGTTCTTTATGGGAAGCATGGAAAAGCTTTTCATTTAAAAAATAACATCTTGCAGTTTTCAGGTTATGTGTGGGGTGACAATGAGGAAAAGCTTAAGGGGAAAGTCAAGGAAAATGATCAAGATAATAATCACATCAGGCTAATAATTTTTGAGAAAGCATATTTGGAAATGAAGGATGGTATCAATAACGCTATGGAGATGGGAAGTGTTTCGGATGACAAACAGAAAGAACACACGAGCTTCAAAGACTAAATTTTGGGAAGCACTAGGCAAGATCATCCAAGTATTGTTCAAATTCTACTGGAGAATGGAGAGGACAAGGACATTTAAGGTAATGATCTGCCCACTCTTATTTATGTCTCCCGTGAAAAACGATCGGGAATTCCTCACCATTACAAGGCCGGTGCTCTTAATGCTCTGATTAGAATCTCTGGCTTAATGAGCAATACTCCCTTTATTCGCATTCTCGATTGTGACATGTGCACCAACAATTGTGAAGCACTTCGTCAAGCCATGTGCTTTTTCTTGGACCCACAAACGGGTCACCAGTTTGCGTACGTCCAATTCCCTCAAGGCTTTCATGGAATCACAAGGAACGATCTGTACAGAAATGATCACTTGAGGATTTCCTATTATCAATTTAAAGGAATGGATGGTCTCGAAGGTCCACTATACGCGGGCACTAGATGCATTCACCGCTGGGATGCTTTATGTGGGAAGGAAAATCGCTTAAAGCCTATTCCACTTCTAGAGCTCAAACGAGTCCATCCAAGATGCTGAAAGATGCAAGGGATCTTGCCAATTGCACCTGCAAGGAGAACAGCCTGTGGGGCAAAGAGGTTGGCGTGATTTATGACTGTGTTGTGGAAGATGCATTGACAGGTTTCGTTATATAGTGCAAAGGGTGGAAATCTATTTACTGCACTCCAAGGCGAAAAGCATTTTTAGGTGGTACGCCAGTGAACATGAATGACACACTCATTCAAATCAAAAGATGGAGTGCCGGATACCTTGAGTTTTTTTTGAGTAGGTTTTGCCCATATGTTTATGGGATTCAACGGACAAGTACAGCTTAGTGCATGTGTTATGGTGTGTTGTCTCTATGGGCTCCCTCTTCTTTATACATACTTTGCTATGTTTTACTTCCTGCCCTCGCCATGTTTAACGACCTATCATTATTTCCCAAGGCTTCAAATCAATGGTTCATCCTCTTTGTCTCATTAGCAGCATCTGCATATGGGTACAATCTGATAGAGTTTATGTGCATCAAGGGTTCGTTTAAGAGCTGGTGGAACGAACAGAGGATGTGGTTGATTAAAGGTGTGTCATCCTACTTGTTTTCTTTAATCCAAGTTGCTTGCCAGATGCTCAGTTTATCGGAGGTAGGCTTCGAGGTGACAAGCAAAGTAGTGGATAGCGAAGCAGCCAAAAGACATGAGGAAGAAATGTTGGAGTTTGGTGTGGCATCTGCCATGTTTGTTCCACCAGCAACTTTAGCAGTAACAAACTTGATATCATTGGTCGGTGGACTAGCAAGAATCATGCGAGAAGGATATCAGACTTTTGACAGTATGATTTTGCAGTTACTTTTGTGCAACTTCATCGTGTTAATTAGTTATCCTATATTGGAGGCCATGTTTCTGAGGATGGACAAAGGGCGAATACCTACTTCCATTACCGTTGTTACCATTGTTGTTGCAGTTTCTGCGTGTTCTGATCATGGTCATGATCCGGTAAGGGTAAGGGAAAGAGGTGCTATGTGTCAAAAGGCCTACAATGTAACTACAGAATTGTTTGGAATTGTCAATGCGATTGATCCAAATGTTTTTGACCCACAAGAACGATGCAACGAAGGGCAGCTCTGTTATAGCCATGTCACAACATTTCGACTTAGTTACAAATGTTATCGGTGTGGGGTGAATTTTCATCCACAGAACCATACATTTAAATTTTCTTCGTATATGGGCATGACGATAGCCACCAGGGGGACAAACGTTCTCCACCATCGTGGAGAACACACTCAGCGTTTTGCGCTGCGTACAGATGCTATCCACCACCGTGGAGAACACACTCCGCAACAACCAGGCAGTAAATGAAGAGTGGCTAACCAATGTGACGGCTATCGACCACCGTGGAGAACAGTTCTGCTGTTGCCGTTGTCCAGTGCTGCTGTCGTCCTGTTCTGCTACTACTGTTGTCCACCTGCCGTCTTGTGCTACCACCATCCACTGCTTAACTCTATCCACCTATGCTCAACTCCAGTGACATCGGGCACCAAAGATTGCTGGTCAACACGGCTATCAAGACCGTCCAATCACCTCTCCAACTCGACGTGACGGTTAGATGTAGTAGTTTAAATGGGCACTAGAAAGTTAAATTAATTATATTCATACAATATATGAATTATATATTATATTATAACTGATATAAATATATATATATATAATATATATATATATATATATATATATAATATTATTATTTTATATTTAATTCATTAAAAAAAACATTATTACAAAAAAATAAAAAATCCAGGGGGATATTATGATGAGCTACATGACGAAACGATTGCCCAGATTATATACAAATACTAAGTGAAGAAAATCGACAGTATTAAAGCTTCGAGGACAAAGCTTTCGAAGGAAGAGGCTATGTTATGAATATAATTCATAACAATTGACATAAATAAAATTAATGTAAATATTAAATAATTAAATATTAATTAAGTTAAATAGTCATTAAATTAAGTGAAAAGGCATGTCTAAAAGATATGCCCATTCATGAAAGGTCACCTGCTGAGGTATAAAAGCAGGGCCTCATTGTAACATTCAAATCATCTTATATCACTTATACATTTTATATATATTAATAGATTATTATTTAAAAATACCTGTGTATTTATACAATTAAATTTCCAAGCTATCAGTTTTCATACTTTAGCCATAGTTTTTATGCTTCAGGTTCCTAAGTCTAAACTTAGGAAAATTAAAATATTAATGAGTATTAATCTAATTAGGGGTGAATCTTCTAGAAAAAGCCACGGATCAAGGCAAAACTATCTGAGCCTTTGATTAAGATTTAATCTAGGCCATTGGTTGCCCAACAGGAAGATATAAGAAGGGGCTTGAGGGTCATTTGGAAAATATACCAAGTAGATACTCAGTTGCCCAAGAGAAATCGATTTTCTCATTGGTCGAAGTTCGGCAAGAGAAAATCGATTCAGAGGGAGAGTTGTAGGTGGAGGAGAGACAGAGAGGGTTCAACATCAATCAGGGAGAGAGGAACGAAGACACAGAAGAACAGAGAGAACAACATTGGGCATATTGACGTTAGGAGAGGCACCATTGGCTTGAGTAATGCACACATTGCGCAAGCCAGTCCAGAGGCCAGAGAAAGTGACGTTGGGCAAGCCAGAGAGATGCAAAGGGTGAAGGAACTTCTCTCTTGGTTCAAATACTTGTTTAGGAATGTCTGTAAATATTTCTCAGTTCTATACTGCTGGGTGAAATTTTGTACATGTTGATTTTGCTGAAGAATAATAAAATCCTCATCTACTGCACCGATTTTCCCACATGGGTTTTTTTGGGGACAATTGTCCAAAAATAACTACATCATTGTGTTTGTCTATTTGCCGACATTTTACTTACATTTAATTTTTGCAATGTTTTAATTGTGAAGGCTGCAGTAGAATATGTTTCGATATTTTCCGCAGTAGATAACTTGAGATTCTTCGAGAAGCTATAGAGGATGTTGGGCCTCATAGTGTGGTGCAGGTTGTGACAAAGGCAGCAACAATTTGTAGATTGGCTGGGTTATTGATTCAAAACAGGTACCAACATATTTTTTGGACTCCTTGTTGTGTTCATGAACTCAATAATGCACTGAAGGACATTGGCAAGATCCAGTGGATATGAAAATTGGTAACAACAGCAAGAGATGTGCAAATGTTTATGCAACCACCACACCTCCTTGGCTATGCACAGGGCACACACGAGGAAGGAAATCCTCAAGCCCAATGATACTAGATATGCTAGTTGTTGATTTGGGGTAGCATTGGATGTGCTCTAGCCACGAAAATTGGTGGAGAGGCTAAAGCACATGAGATCTCCAATACCCAGAAATGGTTTGGGCATAATCCAACTAGTTTGGGAGATATTAAAATAGTTAATATTTTTAATAGAGTCCCTAAGTCTAAACTTAGGGAAAATAAAATATTAATGTGAATTAATATAAAGCTGAGTTAGAATGGTCCAAAAGTCATGGATCAAGCCAGATCTAATCTTAGCCGTTGATTAGGGACTTAATCTCGATCGTTGAGATGTCAATGAGAAAAGTATAAGAGGAGGCTTGAGGGTCACTTGGAGAACACATCGAGTTGATCAAGAATTCAATTTTTTGGGGCAGGGCTTACTGAGGAAATCGAAGGAGTGATCAGAGTTGCAGCTGAGGGGTAGTGAATGCAGTAGCAGAGAGGCAGAGACACTACCTGGAGCATCAGTACAGAAGCCGGGAGAGGGTTGACGCAGAGCCAGCTAGAGGCCACGTAGAAGCAGCCAGAGGCCACGTAGAGGCAGCCAGAAGCTGCGCAGAGCCTGAGGAGGGCCAGCGTGGGAGACGCAGAGGCTCCAGAGGTTGACGCAGAGCCTCGAGAGGCTGACACTGGGCCAGAGAGGCTGACATTGGGCAGACATTGGGCCAGAGAGGCTGATGCAGACCCTAGAGGTTGACGCTGGGAGATTTCGTGGGGAAAATTGGGGCTAATATCTGTCTCCAACTGAGAGGTACTACTGTTGAGGGCATTCTCTGTTGCGTGAGCCATTTTGGCACCCAGATTGTATTATGAAACCGTTTAATAATAAAACCCTCAAATAGCTGCATTGGTTTTTCCGCATTGGGTTTTTCCACAGACATTAGTCCAAAAATAATGGTGTCACTTGTGTGCTTGTTTTTCCTTTAGTTTGTAATATCCCTTTCCAGGAATAATCCTCAAACCCCAGCAAAACCCCAACTAGAAAAATGCACAAGTGGTATAGTAGCTGAGAAACCCACAGAGATATAATATCAGTAGTACAACGAGCAATAATGTATATGTGAAATATAAACAGATACTCAAGAAATGCAGCGAGAAATGCTAAGCCAGTTTATTATACTGAGTAATGGAATGAGTACAGGAGGTGATCAGAAAGATGGCACCTCGACTTGCTCAAGAAAAGTGAAGAAATACACTCAGAATAGCAAAGAAATGGCTCTCCTTTGAACTGCGTCCAAGCTACTGGAGAACTGCAGTGCTGTTGTTGCTGCTGGAATCAAATGAAGATTTGGGACTGTTCCCCTCCTCATAAAACGTTGAAACTCTGGAATCCACCTCTACTCAAGAAACCCAGAAAAACCCAGAAAGCTTTTCTGAAATGGCTGACCCCGAAAATCACCCCCTTGGGGATTTGCGCAATCCCTCAATGCCCTGCGCTGCCACTGAAGAAGATCCTCCAGAACTCTGCCTGAAAATTTTTCCAAAATCCTCCAATATGCAAGGGTTGATCCCCTGCTCAAACTCCCAACTCAAATCCTCCACAAACCCTCAATCCAGAACTCCTGCCAGAAAGAACTGCGTCATCCCTCTCAAGACTGCGCAGTCATCCAAGATGCCCAATGCTCCTGCCAAAATGTTGATGAACTACTGCAAAAATACTGATGGAAATACCTTGCCCGAGCAGGCACTCTATGTCCCCTGGGGCTAAGGGTGAGATCTCCGAACGGAGACACTCAATGCACTAAACAGTGCTGTAGACCAGCTAAACAGCGAGCATGCTCTAAGTCAAAGTGACTAGCTCAAATGCACATAATCGAATGACAAAATGAGGAGGCTCCTCTCTTCTTTATAGCATTGCCTTTCTCAATGCCAAGGCTCACCTCCTCCAACGTAATCTCCTGTTGCAATGTGTTCCTTTTTCCCATCTGTGCAATCCCTCCAAGTGTTTGCGTGGGCTCCATCTCTGCGTGGTCCTTTGGCCCCCTTGGCTCCCCTTTAAGTCACAATGCTGTGCTACTAGGAAGTGACTTTTATTATAGAAGTGAGTTATGTCCCCTTTTCCTCACCTTTTTATTTACAAATAACTATAGAAGGCAAAAATTGAGCAAAATCGAATATTCCAATTAGCCATGGCTAATTAGGAATATTACATAGTTGATGATCTGTATGTGTTGAGACTGTACTATTTTCAGTATTTATATGGTAAATAACTTGTTAATTAACAAAACAAGTAGGAAGAAATAAATCAGAAAGTACAGGAAGGATTTCTAACAGGTAGACTTAGAAATTCCAACACTAGCTATTTCCTCTTATTGGAGAGGATGCTAGAGGTACAAGCACCCCTACAATCCTTGGTTGTGAGTTCAAGGTGGGGAAGGTGGTCAGAATCAAAGGCAGACACAGGAAGAAGGTTAGGCTTCAGGTGTTGGACAATGATTGGTGGGCAGATTGTTCTTATTTGGTGTCATTCTTGGGCCCTATTGTGGAGGTAATTCATTCCACTGATTCAGATGCTCCTAGTCTTGGAGAAATCTATGAGACCTTTGATAGCATGTTGGGTCGTGTGAAGCTAGCCATTCAGCAGAGGGAGCCCTCATTAGAGTTCTATACATCCAAGATTCGACCCATCATTCAACGTAGGTGGGATTGCATGAACACACCTTTGCACATGGTAGCATATGCATTAAATCCAAAAAGGTATGTAGGGTGCCTCCTATTGATGATCCTGAGGTAAAGAATGGTTTCCTAGATGCAATTGCAAAGATGTACAATGAGGAGGAGGGGGCAAAATTTTGAAGACAGTTTGTTTAGTTTGCATCTCTTAGTGGCCCCTTCAACACACATGGTGCTCGGGCAGATCGCATAGATCTAGTCTAAGATGACCCGATTGGTTGGTGGAGGATGCATGGGGATGGTGCTCCAGAGCTCAAAGATCTAGCTATGCGTTTGTTGTCTCAGATTGCTAGTTCCTCTACAACAGAGAGAAATCGGTCCACATATAGCTTCATCCACTCTATCAAGAGGAATAAGCTTACCTCTAAAAGAGTGGAGAAGTTAGTTGTTGTGCACAGTGCCCTACGTCTTGAGCATAGGAAGACAACTGAGTGTTTGAAGGGACCAACAACATGATGGGATGTTGATCCAGAGGATGATGCACATGTAGATATGGAGGAGAGACTTGATGAGAGACAGATGGGGTTGGTTGGTGTGCCACTTAGCATGTTTGAGAATGTTAGTGATTCAGATTCAGATGGTGATATGGTTGATCCTGATTTATTCATGAAGCAACTGGATGTAGAGACTAGCGGGGCATTACCTTGAGGCTTGAGTAACAATATGCTTGTTTATCTTTTGTTATGTTGATGTTCTTATGTTATTCTGACTCTATAAAATTTTGACTCTTGATGTATCAGACTTGACTTTTATAATTCTATGAAATTTTAACTCTTGATGTATCGGACTTTACTTTTATAATTTTATGTCAATATTCAGTATTCAATGTTCATAGTAGGAAGTGGAACATCAATATGGTTTAATCATAATGTATGATGTATGATTATAAATTAGAATTTTAAATCTATATGATAATGATATTCATATCAATGATCATGCTTCACAGCTTTTTAGTTTTTGTTTTAAATTTGTTTCAGTGATATGATTGATCGATTTATAAATTATATTTTATATTTATAAGTTTTTAAGATTCTGATGTCCCCACAAGTTTCCTAAAAATTGGTGGGGAGCTTTTGCATAGGCCGCTCCCACGTATCCTCGCTCCCTCTCCTCCTCATCTCGGAACCTTGGTGGAACATTGGTTTTCTCGCATTGGGTTTTTCTGGGGACAATTTGTCCAAAAATAATTGTGTCCTATGTGTTGTATTTTTCTTTCTTTCTTAGTATTTTGTTTCCACATATATGTAAATTAATTGAAGGCCGCAAATGTATTTTCTTCGGTATTTACCGTAGAACACAATAAATAACTTGCATGATTTAATCAAGTAGGAGAAGTAACATCAATTTGCTGCAGTAGGGATTTTAATGTAGGAATTTTCACATGGTATCAGAGCTAGTGTAGGTGAGACAAGAAGAGCAGAACCAAAAACCCTAGCGCTGAGCAGAAGGGGAAATCGAAAAGCTGCAGGAGGCAGCAAGTCGAAACCCCAGAGGGTTTGCACAGTTCTAGCCGGAGGGTCGAAAATTTGGAGGTAGTTTCTCTTCGACTAAGTTGACGGAGAGAAAGAACTTCCAGTTCAAATTTTGTCGTGGCAGAGGGAGCAGCATTGAGCCTCATCGTGAGGAGCAGTTGGTGGATGCAGATTTTTCATTGGACAGCTTTGCCAGGCTGAAGAGACGTCAGAAGAAAGAAGCAGTAGAGCATAGTGAGGGAATACTTCCTCAATGATTTCTTGCCGAGGAAATCAACATTTCTCAATCGTTGAGCAGCAGAGGAGCAAGAACTTACCAGCTCCATCAGGGAGTGCGTAAGTTAGCCTAGGAGCTATGCAGTAGGGAGAAAGAGGGAGCTATTTGACAATTTTCGAGGAGATGGCAACCAATGGCTTGAGGGATCAAGACAGGTTGGATGGGTCTTCCAATTATGCCATCTGGAAGGCTAGGATGACTTTCCTTCTAGATGAGCATGTCCTCAAGATGCATGTTGATAATGTGGTAGCTGTTCTGGCGGATGCAGATCTGTTGAAGAAGTACAAGGCTGAGATGGCTAAGGTGAAAAGGATGATCCTAGATGGAGTCAAGGATCACGTGGTGTGCCACGTTGCAAGCAAAGGGACCGCCAAGAAGATGTGGGATGCCTTGGCCACATTGTATCAGGGATATTCCGAACAACGAAAGATGTACGTAAAGTAGAAGCTGAGAACTGCTTAGATGCAGAAGGGGGAGCGAGTGGATCCGTTCCTCATGAAACTGGAGGAGATCCATGATGAGTTGTCAGTTGCGGGACATATTTTTGGACAATCGTCCCCGGAAAAACACAACTTGGGAAAACCGGTGCAGCAGTTTTGAGGGTTTTATTATTAAGCAGCTTTTCTTGAGTACAACTAGGTGCCAAACCGGCTCACCCGACAGAGAAATCAATCTAGCAATAATACCTTTCTTCGAAAGCAGATATTCGAAATGTCTGGTCCACGAAAACTCTCTAATGCCTCTCTGAGGCACTGCGTCAACCCTCCTAACCTCTGTGTCATCCTGAAACCCTCTACGTCAGCCCTTTGATGCTCTACGCAGGCTCTCTGGCCCTCTGCGTCACTCACGCAAGCACTGGGAGTCTCTGTGTCAATCACGCAGTCCCTCTGGCCCTCTGTGCAGTCACTCTGGCCCTCTGCGTAGCTTCTGCTAGCTCTGCATCTGCCTCTCTGCCTCTGCGCTGGTCTTCCGGCACTATCTTTGCCTCTTTTCTATGCACTCACTGTCCCTCGCTGCAACGCTAATCACTAGTTCAATTTCTCTCAGCAAACCCTACTCCAGAAAATCGAACTAACTGATCAACTTGGTCTATTTCCAACTAACCCTCAAGCCTCTTCTTATACTTTTTCTGTTGAGTCTTCAACGAACAAGATTAAATCTCTTATCAATGGCTAAGATTAGATTTGGCTTGATCCATGTCATTTAGAACCTTCTCACCCAGTTTTATATTCATACACATTAATATTTTTATTTTCCTAATTTTAGACGTAGGAACCCATTAAAAATATTAATTATTTTAATATCTTTCTAACCGGGTGGAATTTTCCCAAACCATTTCTAGGTCTTGGAGATCTCATGTTTAGCCTCTCCATAAATTTTCACGGCTAGAGCACATCTGATGCTACCACAAATCAACACATGAGGCTTAATGTAGTAAGAATTTTTCACTGTAAAGTAAAAATTTCTATTCAGGCTCCAATCTTGCCAAAGTCCTAATAATATGGGAAACATTGCAATACTTTGTGAAAATTTCCAAGAAACAATAATTTTTGGGACATAAATTTCACTATATTTACTTTAATGATAATATCACAATATTATAGCACCATGATCCAAAATATTGATAAGCTACGAACAAGTCGGCATTAAGCAACATTTTGGATTTTTCCCCTCATTTTGCAAATAGAGTGAAGGGTTTGGAGAGCAAAGGAGGAGGTGAGCATTTTTCTTGAGCCAAGGGCAAGGAGGAGACCATTTTCATTTGTCATCGCCATTTTATTGTGGAGAAGGGAATGATTTCCCTAAACCGTGGATGCATTTGCAAGTATGGACGACAATTTCCACCAGTTCTTTTTTGTTTTTTTAGATTTTTGGTAGGTTTTCCTTTACCCATTAGTTTTCCCTCAGCTTGCCAACGAGAGTGTTCTTTCTTTCCATCATCAATTTATCATGGAGTGGGACTGGTTCTCAAAGCTGGTGGTGTATTTGCTGGTATGTATAACAAATTCCACCTCTTTTGTTTTTTCAAATTTTTATTATGTTTTGCAATGCCTATTAGTTTTCACTCTTCTTTAAAAAAAATTAGTGAACAGCGGGAGATCTGCCATTTATGTATAATTTAGATTTGTAATTTTTTATGCAAATTTTTTGTATTTTGATTCTTCAATGTTGATTTTAATTTTTTTCCAAATTTCTTTTGTGCTTTAGCTTTAATCATTACTTTGAAGTTTGGAGACGGAAAATTAATAGAAATTTAGACCCTATTTGGTAATATGGTTGTAATGTCCCCAACTTAATTAATTTTGTTAAGAAGAATTTATGGTTTTCTAATTTTGGCAATTGGGGAATATTTTGGCCCACAACTTAGGAGAATGGAGAAATCAAAGGAAGGTTTGATTCTTGGGTAAAGAGAAGGCCCCACTTTAGAGAAAAAGGGAAACAAGAATTGTGGAATTGGTGGAATGTGGGGGCCACCCCTCAAGGAATACACACCCCTTCAAGGAAAAAACGATCTTGTGAAGGGAGGTCGAAATATTTGGAGGGACCCATAAGGAAAGATAAGGCAACAATTATAGATAGAAGGGTGAGGGCAGCAATTGGCATCCTTTGCTCATTTGATATTTGAACCATTGTTTGCTCAAGCTGATCGCTGGGTCAACAGAGTGTTGTTTACCACACGAGATTTCCAAGGGGAAATCTCAACTCCTTCTTCGGTGGACTTCGAGTGCCACCCTACGGGAGCTTTACTACATTCTTAGAATTGTTTTGGAGGGATTTCACAGGGATATTCGAGCTATTGAGGAGCAGATTGGGCGCAATAAAGGACCACGCACTATTGTGGGGAGTGAGCTTCATGACAACGTGGGTTCCATGAATTTTGAGGCATATTCTCCTGGCACCTAGCAGCGATTTTGCAATGGCTTGAAGGTTTGGCTGAGTGGATTACATACATGTCGAAATTCCTCTTCCTGGGCCAGCCTAGAATGGGCTTGGCTAGGCCTGCACAATCATTAGAGGAGCACGTTGATTGTGGAGGCTTGAACTGGAGTTGGGGCTGCAGATTACCAAGGGGCATAACGATAATTCTTGGAGGTATTCTCAACTAATTTTGGAGGGCTTTGGCAGGTATTCTTCAAAGTGTACAAATTACCCAGCTGTAGAGGGTACTCACATTATTTGGGGTCAATTTTGGAAGTTTGGAATTAGGCCCAACACTTTCTAGATTATTTTGGGTTTGTTGTGGAGACGCCAAGATTAATTTGGCTGAATTTTCTGAGCACTCTGGAGGGCTCAAACAAGTGTCTCTTCCCAACTAGCAAATGTTGGTAATTTGCTCCATTTTGTGGGTTTTCTAGTTTGGAGGATTAGGACCAATTCCTTTTTGGGTATTGTGGGGAAACTTAAGAGGAAGCTACAACAACAATTTCAGGCCAATCTGAGCTATCTAGAGGGGGATTCAAACTATTTTCAGGTAGTAGCAGTGGCACAATTTCCTGGTTCAGCACAGAGGCCATTTGGGGGTCGAAATTTCTACTCAAGGGAGACATCTATCTCACCTAGGTTTGACTTAGCTTGATTATGTAAGCCTAGGTGCACTTATTCCTTCTTAT
Organism: Pinus taeda; assembly: GCA_000404065.3. NCBI lineage: Eukaryota > Viridiplantae > Streptophyta > Pinopsida > Pinales > Pinaceae > Pinus > Pinus taeda. The sequence continues at coordinate 59,079 of APFE030574365.1, read as the reverse complement.
TGTATTCACATTTATTCCAGATTTAATAAAATGGCTCAACTTATTCACCCAGTTTCCTGGTGTTTTTGATGGTGCACGCTTAATTGTAATTTTATTTGCTATAGATTAGTTCGTGTGTCTATTATTAGCTGTAAATTTCAATTTGGAACATTACAAAGGTAAACTCAAAGGGGGATTTATAAACAAAAGTCGAAATGCAAATTTTGTGGGAAGGAAATGATGGGGAGAATCACCTAGTTGAAACTTGAAATACCAACTTGCACAAATTCCAAGACATAAAGTGGGTATTTTCCCAAATGCAAGCCCAAAAATCATATATAGTGCCAACAAAGCACTTGATCATTTTGAAGTAAGCAAAGATACTAAGCGAGTTGTTGAAGCTCAGTTTGGAAGAAGAGGAGTTGCAAGATCTAGGGAGAGAGGGGGAAGAAGTGGCAGTGTTTCTTCTACTTCACCTTCCACAATGCCCTCGGTGACCTCATCTTTTTTTGTTCCTAGAAAGACATCTGGTGCACAAGTTTCCTTTAGATCAATCGTTAAAAAAAAGGAAAAGTGTGATATCCCCTCTAATTAATTTCACCCAGCAGCTACACCAATTTTGCAATTTTGGCTAATACATGGCAATTTTTATGTTTTGGAGTGCCTAACTTAGGGGAAAGCGGTTAGGAGGACCGCACTTAATAAAATTGGTTAAGGAGGATCCCAACATAGGAGAAAAAGGGAAATCAAAGTTGTAGTGGATTGTGGGGGCCACCCCAAAAGAGGAACACACACCCCTTGAGAAAACTTGCACTTTTGGAGGGAGAAAGACCAAGGTGAGGTCGATGCATGGGGCCCACATGGAGGAGGGGGAGATCAAGGATAAGTAGTGAGAAATGCACCATTTTCGGGCCTTTTGAACATTTGCATATCGAACCTAACTAGCACACTTGAGCTATTGAGCTAGGTCTGCAAGTGTTGTTCAGTACACGAGATTCTTAGGCAATATTCTCACCCTACCTTCAATGGTCTTCGAGTGCCAAACCAAGGAGGAAAATCTACACCATTTGGGAGTTTTGCCTGACTTGACATCAGTGTATTTCGTGGGATTTACTCAGCAACCTAGGTGCAGAAAAGGGAATATGTACCACTTGAGAGAAAGGGTTGCGGAGTAGCAAACTTGCCGAGTTTTCTAGGAGAGCCCTGAACCATTTTCTATTGGATATTTGGAGTGTTGGGCAGGCACATTCCCGAGGGAATTTTGTTGTAGCAGTGATACCATTCCAGGGACTACATGGGCATGCATAGAGGGAGTCTATGGGCCACATGTGGGAGCTTAGGGGAAGAGGCAATTGGGTTGGATTGAGCTGGAGATTTAGTGGAGCATCTGGAGAGGAATTTTTCCAACATTTACTCTCATTTTGTGGGCACAAAACAGGGGTATTTCTAGGTGGGCTGAATTACCCAGCAACTGGAGGAGCACTGGAAATTGGGGGTAATTTCGGGGTCTGTACTAGGCCAAACACTTTATGGGTTTTGGTGGGTTATTTGAGAGGAGGTTGAGATTAATTTCTCAGAATTTTCTTAGCACTAGAGGAGGTCCAAATAGCATATCCACATCAGTCAGCAGTTTAGTTTTCCAGAACCAATGCAGAGTATGGAGCGGAATTGCGTTCACATCATCTGAACCATTTTTTTCTTCATCTGGGACTTGTTTAGCTTGCCTTTGGCAAACCTAGGTGCACTCACTCCATACTTTTGCCATACCCCCACTACATTATAATAAAATGGCTCAGCTTGGCTCAGTTTTTCGATAAATTTCTGGGTGTTTACTTATTTGTGTAAAAACATTTGTGTGCATGTGCTATTATGTTTGTTTATCACTGTTAATTTTCCCTTAGAGATATTACAGGAAGAAAGAACTTAACAAGTTTGTGGGTAAATGTTTACTATGGAGTGACCTTCCTTTCATCATTTCAAAGACCAACCCCTTTTATTATCCTATGTTTGATGTTATTTCTATTGTTGGCCTTGAGTACAAGGCCCCTGTTACCCACCAAAAGTGGGTGATCCCATAGGAGAATTTTTGTCCTAGATTTGTTTCAGCCGACAGCCACTAGTGTAGTCGATGTATTGTGCCATTTGATCTCCGCTCCTTGAGCTAGTCATATGTCCCCTCTCCATTTGTCGAGAGCATGTGTTTGAAGGTGGGCAATCCAATCCTAAAGATATGTTTTTCATTGTGCAATTTGGTGCTTATGCTTGTTTTTCCTTGGGCACTTTGGGCATGGATTATTGGGTGACTTGGAAGAAGGAAGGGTTTTGAATGTAGTTTTGTTCCCTCACCTTAAATGGGGGATTATTCCTCAACCCTAGTCCTGTGGGATCTCCCCTATTGTCTTATAACTTCAGGAAGAGAACTAATTGGGAAACCTTGATTTTGGTAGTGCGATCCAATTTTCCCGTTTCACATTTTTCACATCCCTCTGCATATTACAAGCCCCATTTCATCATCTTCCCTCTCTGGGTCCACACGACCACTGGGACCACAAGGCACTGATACACCCCCATCCCTTGTTCGCATGTTTGGGTTGGGCATGGAAATGTTGCCCCAACTAAAAGAACGTTAAAAGCATATCATGGCTGCAAGCAAGAAACAAAAAAGAAAGACTATAAAAAATGCAAAAGATGGTCGAGACATTAAAATAGCACGTGGGAAAAAGCCAAACATGAGCTCTACCCCTTATCATTATGGCCATCACCTTGGTTCCTAGGGCCCCTATGAGTGCCCCCACATCATTAAGGAACCCATGCATGTCCTAACCCCTGGTGGACGATGAACTACCCCACCTTAAGGGGGTAATAACTTCTTATATCATACACAACATGCTCTCATCTCCTGGAACCACAAGAAGTCATACAAAGAAAAATCAATAAAAGGCAAAAGGCAAATGAAGAAGGGTGCAAATCCAAAGGATGGGGTAACTCATATATCCACGATTTCTCCCTCCTACATCTATACACCTAAATATGTGGACATCCCTCATCATTACCACCCTTGAACCCATGGCATTTGACTTTGAGACCCCTGTGTCCCTATCTGTCTCATCATTATTCACATGACTCCTATCAATTGAAGGATGTACCTTGGACCTATCCGCCCCCTTAGGAACTGGGAACACCTAATAGGTTTGTTTATTAGCCACTCCTACCTAGGGAGGTAAGACTAATACAAGCTTAAAGCCCAGAATTTAAAAGGGAAGCCCATTATGAAGTCTCAATGTGCCATTGATTAACAAGTTTGGTTCTCTTAGATTCACTAATGCATTATTGTACCTGATTGTGAAAAAAGGCATTGGATCTTATATGTAATTAGCAGGTGGTTTCATCATCAGTTAGGCACCTTAAATGGGGCCTAGGCCCACCAAAGGATCATATTGACACCTCAAGGGGATGCGTTGATAGCCATGGGACTCCATCATGTGTTAGAGCACCATTTCATGCCATGGGCACCCTTAGCACCTTCATCAGTTTGTACATTGCCCCACATTATTTGCGAGATGATGCACTTGGACCAACGTGCCTTGACTAGATTAGCATGATCATGTCAGTTGATTCAAGGCCCAAAGGAGGTTTGTCTCATGCTTGAGACATGGGAGGGAAATCACCATCATCATAGCCCTCAATTGGAGCACTGCATAGGCTTTTCTTACATCTGGAGACCCATGAGACCAACAATTGTGACCCAAACCCACTTTGGGGCCCCACATTAGGGTCCATCCCCTAATTCATCTTTATTGGAGCCCTCTCTCTCATCATGGCACTTAGAGAACTCAATGTGGCCCTCCAACAGCCCTACATCATCATGATGTCATCAACTCAACATGCATATGGATGGCTAATTCATAACTTGTGATAGCTACTTGGTCGGCTTGTGACCAAGACTTGGTGTTTTAGCATATTATTTTATAATTTTAGGGGCTCATTAGGCTAATTAGATTTAGAGAGACTCATACAAATAGAAGTGAGTCTCATTTGTGAGAACTGATCATCATCACTTGGATTCTTCTCTTGTAAAACTTGCATTTTTTCTTTGGAAGCTAGAGGAGTATATTGGATGCACGATAATATTTAGAGTTGATTTTTTATCTTGTCTTGGAGTTACTTCTTGAATATGGATGGATATATTGCATGATTATCTTGTAAGTTCTTTTGTTGATGAAATCTTTCATTTGAAAATATATAATGTATGTAATTGTTGCAACTAATGTAAATGTTATAGAATTTTTTTTGGCAAGCTATTTGGTTGGCTCTTGCATATGCTACTTATAATATAACATGCAATGAATGTTCCTAGTGATGAAATGTTATTTTTCTTCATGAAACTCCATACTCTAATAGTAGGTAATTGTTCAAGGTTGGTAGCTAGGGCATCAATTTTTTACCTCCTTGAGAATAAATTTGGCCAATCCAATGCATCTAGGACTCCATAACCCAAAGGACTAGGCACTAGTCCAAGGATTTTGGTGATCGAACTCCTCTTTCTTCATATTTTCTCCTCCTAAATTTCAATCCCCTAAAAGTAGGGCGGAAATCTAGGGTTTGCAGAGAAATTTTAGGGAGGTGATTTTTCGGGAATCCGAGGGCCCAAACATCAAGCTCTCCAAGTTTGTTGGGCATCCACCCAAGTTTCATCCATAAAATTTCTTGCCCTAGGTGCTACTCTAAGAGGGAAAACCTAGGTCTTTCTCTCACCCTAGGGACTTCTTTGAGCATTGTATGAGCTTAGTATTCATTGGAATAAATCTCAATAAACCCTTTCTATTCCTTTGACTTGACCTAGTGAGTACCCTAGAAGTATTTCTTCCCACGATCAATCATAAAACTGTTGATTTCTGGTCGCATCGGATGTGCTCTAAGTCTCAAATTTTGCAGGGAGGCTTAGACACATGCATTCTCCCACACCCAGTAATCGTTTTGGAAAATTCCTCCAGGAGACAGTGTTATTAAAATAATTAATTATTTTTAATGGGACCCTAAGTCTAAACCTAGGAAATTAAAATAATTAATGGGTATTAATCTAAACTGTGGGTGTAACTTCTAGAAGAAGGTAGAGATCAAGTCAATATGATCCTAGCCATTGATTAGAATCTAACCTAGGTCGTTGATTGATGAACGAGAGGATTATAAGAGAAGGCTTGATGTGCACTTGGAGAACACACGGAGAGTTGATCCATGAGATTGAATTGCTAAGCTAGAGAACAGTGTTGCGATTTCGTAATGATCGCATAGAGAGGGACAAAGAGATTTTTGGTTGGAGGATCTTCTCCGAAGCTAGGAATACTCAACAGAAACGCAAAGAAACACGCAGAGGAGGCAGCGTAGTGCCCAGAGAGGGTCACATATGTGAAAATTTGCTGCAGTAATTGATTTATTTCTCCTACTTATTTACAATAAGTTATTCACCAATGCTTCAGTAAATATCAAAAATAAATTCAACTACAGACTTCACAAATTAAGAACTGAAAATTAAAAAGCAAGAGAAACATCAACATATGAACAATCACATTGACACACTTGTTTTCGGACAATCATCCCCAGAAAAACCTAAAGCGGGAAAACTGGTGCAACAGTTCTGAGGGTTTCTATTATTGGCAATAAATATCTAAATAAAATCTGGATGCCCCAGAGAAAATGGCAATCCACTCAGAGAAGATAATTGAGAACTCTCTTACACTGATTCTGTAGATTTTATCCTATCCCCAGCTCTTGGATGACCCACTGCGCAGTCTCTGCGTGAGCCTACGTAGCCACTGCATGACTTCTATGTGGAGACTCCCTCTGAATGCATCAACCTGCGTTGTTGTTGCTTCTGCTGCTGAGAAATCGATATGTCTCCTTCCAATCACCCACAGTGATTCTAGGCACTGATCTCTGCTTATCCCCCATCACTTCTGCATCAACCTCCTCCAGTTTCTGTGTTGTCCCTCTGCGTTAATCTCCTCCAGCTACTACGTTGTCCCTCCTTGGCTCAACGTTGGCTCTATTATCCTTCACTGTCTTCTTTGACGTATATTCATTGGAACTGGAAATCACTTCCTTCCATTACTACCTCTGATCCTTACTGCTTGATCACTTGTTCGAATTCCTTAGCAAACCCTACCCTAGGAAAAATCGAACTGACTGATCAACTCACTGTGTATTTCAAATGAACACCAAGGCTCCTTCTTATACTTTTTGCGTTGAGGCTTCAAAGGCCAAGATTAAATCTCTAATCAAAGACTAAGATTAAAACATGACTTGTTCTGACTTCTAGATCATTCTCACCCATATTTTGATTAATACTTATTAATATTTTAATTTTCCTAAGTTTAGACATAGGAACCCCATTAAAAATACTAATTATTTTAATAAAATACAATCCAGGTGAAATTTCACCAAACGGTTTCTAGGTTCTTTAGAACTCATGTGCCTTAGCCTCTCCACCAATTTTCATGGCTAGAGCACATCCGATGCTACCAAAAATTGACACTCCCTCTTAGTGAGGAAAGTGCTCTAGCAACAATGTCCAACTGCATGTTGCTATGTGTCTGAAGCATCCTCTTTCCGCACTTTTCTTCCACCAACATTGTTCTACTGTTGCTATTGTACTGTTGCCCATGACACTGCCACTGCCACTGTTGCATCTGTACTATAGCGCCCTCTCAAATGTTGCATCTTGCTATTGAAAGGGATTTTCTAGCATACAAATATGTTCCCAAAATTGAACAAATTTTGTTCTTCCTAGAGCCTTGGTGAGTACGTATGCTACCTGATTTCCTGTGGGAGTATACTCCAACTGTACCACCCCACACTGAACACAATCTCTGATAAAGTGACACTGAATATCAATGTGTTTGGAGTGATCATGAAACACTGGATTTCAAAGAGCTTGATACAACTTTGATTATCACAAAAAATCTTATCGCTTCCATCCTTTTCCTGAATAGATTTACAAGCAATTTCCTAAGCCATATAACTTCGCATGTTGCTTTGCAAGCTGCCATATATTCAGCGTGAGCAGAGCTCAGTGCTACAAACTTCTGCTTCTTACTACACCAGGAGGTCATCCCAGATCCAATACTAAAGCAATATCTAGTGCTACTTTTCCTATCTACTGAACTTCCTACCCAATCTGCATTAGTGAATCCACTCAATTTAATATCATCGCCTTTGGTGTATCTTAATCCAAAATTGATTGTTCCCTGCACATACTTGAGCATGTGCTTTAGGGAATATTCTTATCTTTTGGAGTCATCTAAAAGGTTCCCTCACTTATCAACTCATATGAGCTCGAAAATGGATGAGGAATGAGTTAAGATACCAAATTCTCCAAAAAAAATTGGCGACTCCACAAGGGAAGATCATCTTTCCTAGTAGCTTATCCACCTCCCAGGACATTCTTGCAGACCCTACTTGTGTTCATTGATTGTATTTCAACCCTTTTGCATTGAAAATTTGGTCAAAACTATGTCAAATTGCCTTTTGAAATGGCTCACTGTCGCCAGTGCAGGCTTGTGAGGGACACAGTGCGCTGTAGAGCACCCTTGGCTTAGGGACAATGCTCTGAAGCGCATTGTCTCCCATTCAGGGTTGCGCTGATCCTCCTAGGGTCAGTTTCCCACCTTTGGAATGTGTCTTTGCCAACTTTTCTCTGTTTGTTTTCTTGCTGATTGATCAATGAATATCATGTCTAAAAAAACAAGTTTCTATCTCCTTTGCTAGCCCTAATTTGACTTGATTGATTAATGTTTCTTAAATGATTTCTTTATCATTATTGATTCATCGTCAAAGTTAGATTATAGCCGATTAATCTTTGCTTGAAAGAAAGTGTCGTAAAAGTCTTCTTTTCCTTCGAAACTGAATTGTTGTAAAGTCTTCGTTCTTATAAAAAGATTGATTGATTGTATGTGCATTAGTTTCCTTTTTGTTCATCATAACATTAAGGGATTCGAAAAGAAGAACTTGCATCATTCATATTAAAGTTTGTGAATGCTTGATAGGAATAGCTAGGGAAATTGCATTAGATGTGCTCTTTTCTCTTTGTCAACGATGTGATTTCTCTATCCCTACTAGCTAAGGTTTTCATCGTTCAATTGAATGAAAATAATGCTTATCATATTAGTTGCATTTTAGGAGTTGCAAACATACATCACGTGGTGAACCTTGAAAGGCAAATTCTAAAGAAGATCAACTTAAAATTTATCTGAATTTACCTAATGGAGTATTGTCACCTGACGAAAAACATTTAGTGGTTCTAGGCTAGAGACGTGTTCCTGCATCATAAAAAAAAGCAGTTGTAGCTAACTTGTTTGCAATACATCCCGACTGCGATACCTCATTACACATACATGAGTATATCGTAGCTCGTCCACATATGTTCGAGTATATAGGGCAGTGTTACAATACGTAAAGTATATGGGAATGCTCTTATTGTGCGATTTTGCATTAGACAACGCTTATACGGATTGGGCCTCCACGTACTTTCAGGTATATATGGGAGGACAACACTAGGTTGCTATCCATCCTTCGGTAACCGAGTTGGCTGCCTTGTACACTGTGATACACCGAACACAGCATTCGGGGAGATTGCCTGCTCGTACTTCTCGGCTCACCGGGAGGTATTCTACAGTTCACAGTTGCTTGGTAAACCTTTTGCCTAGATTATCCCTTTTTTGTTTTTGTTATGTTACTTTGATTAAAATAAAATTAATTGACCGCGGATAACATCCTCCACGCTCGCTCCTTAGTTGATCTTAGGTTATGTGAAGGGAATCACCACATTCACCTTTCTTCCTATCTGGATGAAGCCAAAAGAGTGTTGGATCACCGTCCTGCTTCACCGCAGCGACTTCCATCTAATTACAACAGACTATCCCTTAATCCTTCATTAGTTGATGAATTGACTAACCAAAATCAACCATCAGTCAAACCCACTCTCTCTGAAAGTGAATTCCATGAGTCTATACCTAACCCAAATCAACAGGTCGTGGAAATAGTTGACCTGATTTCTCCTTCAGTTAATCGAACCTTTCCCGTAGAGAGTGAATATGATACCACTCAGGTTTTTTTCGTTTCTTCAGATTCCAATGAGATTGGAGGCAAACCTCCTATTTCAGCAAGACAGGAGGAAAATCCTCCCGTCCCGTAACTTAAGGAGATAATTCTCCTGTTCTTATGACACCCCCTCCAAGTAGTCTAGTCACCTCCTTTGATTGGAATCAACTGGTAGGATGTCGTCTTCCTTCTTATGTGCCTTTTCCAGATCATAGTACAGGTTTGTAATATGATTGTATCTAGCACTATTATAAATGAAGGTGCATCTGTGAGTATCCTTTCCTCAACTGCTTGGCAAGCACTCGTTTTGCAGCCACTTGTACCTGTTACTCAGAATCTGTTGGCTATTAACAGAGGAACTAGTCAACCATTAGGGATCCTTCATTAGTTGCCTATTACTTTGGGAGGAAAAATCGTTTATCGGAATGTGATAGTAGTCCCAGGCCCTTTAGATTACAATTTACTTCTTGGGCGCAACTATGTTTATGACATGGGAGCTATTATTTCAACACTCTTTCGAGTGATTTGTTTCCCGCATGAAAGCAGAATTGTCACTGTTGACCAGCTTTCATTTCTCAGTCCAAATATGGCTTCCAATCAACCATCTTCCCTAAATGGTCCTTTTGTCCAATGGTATCTTCTCCGCCACAGGTCAATTATGTGGCAACTCGTTCCATGCCTACATCAACTGACGATCAATTCAGTGATGTTGTACATTATGTACTAGAGGCATTGGAACCAGATCTCTCTAATGGACTCCTTGCTACAGATCCCTTCCAGAGCATTGTTCTCCCATCTGATGAGAACCTCTTGGAAGTCATGACCTCTTATGAATCGTGATCGAGGGTCTATGAGGATAGTTCCTTGTCTTGTGTCAACCTCGTTAAAAAATGAAATCAAGGATATGAGGATTGTTCCTTGTCTTGTGTCAACCTTGTTAAAAAATGAAACAAGGAATATGAGGATAGTTTTTTTACTGTCTCAACCTCATTAAAAGATGAAACAGCGCCCACGAGGATAGTTCGTTGTCTTGTGTCAACCTCGTTAAAAAATGAAACAAGGAATATGAGGATAGTTCTTAGTCTTGTGTCAACCTCGTTAAAAAATGAAACAAGGATAGTTCCTTGTCTTGTGTCAACCTCGTTAAAAAAGGAAACCAAGGATATGAGGATTCTTCCTTGTCTTGTGTCAACCTCATTAAAAAATGAAACAAGGAATATGAAGATAGTTCTTTTACTGTGTCAACCTCATTAAAATATGAAACTGCTCCCACGAGGATAGTTCGTTGTTTTGTGTCAACCTCGTTAAAAAATGAAACAAGGAATATGAGGATAGTTCCTAGTCTTGTGTCAACCTCGTTAAAAAATGAAACAAGTATGAGAGTAGTTTCTTGTCTTTTGTCAACTTCGTTAAAAAATGAAACCAAGGATATGAGCATAGTTCCTTGTTTTGTGTCAAGCTTGTTAAAAAATGAAACAAGGAATCTGAGCAGAGTTCCTTGTCTTGTGTCAAGCTCATTAAAAAACGAAACAAGGTCCCCTGGAGCAAAGTTCCAAGTTGAGTCTTTGATTAGATCTCGTAAAATCCCAATCGAGTCTTTCACTTGATCTCGTAAAAGAACCTTCATTCCATCCACCTGATAGCCATGAGTAGTCTTCTTAGGTGAATGTAATGAAGCTTGGGGGGCATGCACCTAGTGGTAAAGTTAAGTTTCCTCGTAGGTTATGTGAAGGGAATCACCCCATTCACCTTTGTCCCTATCTGGACGAAGCCAAGAAAGTGTTGGATAATCGTCCTGCTTCACCACAGCAAGTTCCATTTGGTTACAGGAGACTCTCCCTTTCATCATGCTGGGGGCATGTAAACCGATCTCAAGCATAGTTCTTTGTTTCAACTTGTGTAAAAAATGAATCTGAATCCAAGCATAGTTTTTTGTTTCAAGCGTGTGTAAACATGAAACTGAATCCAAGCATGGTTCCCTATGGTTCAAGCTTGTGTAAAAATGAACCATCTCCATTTTAACCCTCGTGATTGCCATTCTATCAGCCTTTTCCGTCAGATGAGCCTTGGTTTTTTTCCTTCCATCATCACTATCTGCTTGGTCGATCATATGCTTTCACTTGGTTGTTTTACCCTTTTTGAGGAACAGTTGCAATGAGTGGTCTTATTAGCCAGCCTCTTCACATAAATCAACATGTTTTGAGAAGTTCCAACATCACTGAAACCAATTGCTATCCTAGACACCACTCGTTCCTCAAAGTGGAGTCCTCTTTAAGCTCTTTTCAGACTCTCTAAACATGAAAAGGTTGCTGAGCGCTTGTCCTTTTCAGCTCGTTAACAGGTTTGAAACGACATCTACTTAGTATAAGTTTAACCCTTTTTCAGTCTGAGATAGATTAACTACGAAAAAGGAATACGTTGACCAAACATGGTCAATAGGATCTCTCTTGTATTATTTTACGCTTTTTCCAGCTTGAGAGATTAATTTACAAAAAAGAACTTGTGGAGTTTTCTTTTTGTCCCTTTTCAAACTCTTTAAATATGAAAAGAACCGAGTTATCTTTGTCGTTAAACTCGTTAAAACATCAAATAGTGACAAACTTGTCCATCTAGACAAGACCGAATTTCACCTTTGCTAGACTCGTTAAAACATTACATAGCGATGGATTCACCCAAAGGGTGGAATTATACAACAAGCATATGTTATCCTCCTCAAGCTTAATAAAAATAAAGAGGTACTGGTCAACAATGACTGGGGAAAATGGGAAAAAGGGGAAAACCACTTTATGGTAGTAGGTCGCTCTTGAACATGACACTTTCACTCCATCACCGTGACTATTTGGGTTGGGTTATTAGCGTGATGGTTATCACACCATTGGTCTATCATGCCATCCATCACTTTGTTTTGGGTCAATGCTACCAATTCATTTTAGTGTCGCCGACATATTCAAGAGAAGTCATTCAGTCAAAATTCATCCTTTGCAATACCATAAACCTTCATTTTCATGACCGCCATTCTTGAAACCTGTGTCGTCCGTCAAATTCCTTCTCTAAAATCACTACACTCGTTTCGTGTCGTTGATGTGGGATACATCAAGGCCCTCCTGCAACAAGTCGCTTCTTGTCGACATCAACACATTATCCAAGAAGTTGACTTAGAAACACCCTTCCAGTACCTTGAGGCTTGCATACATCTATGGAAGGTTTCTTTCTTCCAGCGATAGGTTGACATCAATGGCCTTCGACCGAAAGACTTTTATGGTGTTCGATATCAACTCATCCATCCACACCATGCAAAATGTATTGTATTACCTTGAGGATCATTATCATTATCGGTGATTTCTCTCGCGTCTGTTAACAGTTTACATCATTGGCTGGTAATCAGACGGTGTCTTCCCATGTTCGACTTCAGATCATATATTCACATGGATAGACTCGTACTTGAGCGAATGATTGAATGAGATAGAAGACCCCGGATCTAGTTTCATCCATCTGAGCTGCGATTTCAGGAGTACTAAATCATATGAACAATGGCTTTACATTGATGGTCATTCCGATCATGCGTCTATATCTGTAGACGACTGTTTATGTACATGTAATGAAAGTTTATAAGCTAAGCATGGGTATGCCTTCCCTTAGCAATTCATGTAAAAATAAAAAAATCATGATATATGTATTGTAATTGATGCAAGTCACCTTCCACCTCGATACCTCCTCATCACATTGTAAAGCATTTCATTCGACATTTGCATTTTTTCGACTTCATGCTTTAGGGGGCAACTATCACAGATCCATTTGGGCACATCACTCCCATCATCCAGATCAGTGTTTTAAGGCTCATCAAACCCTAATTCCAGTTGCTACATGCCCTAAACAAGTCACCCTTTTGAATGCCTCCTTCCCAGACAGTTTCATGACATGAAAACATCCTGAAATGACCTCTAGAGGGACCAACGTAGGTAGGCCCATGTAAGGGTGCGTTGCAGAGTAGTTAAGTCCATGCCAGGGTGCTCTGCAAAGCACTTAGACTTCCTTTCACCTGCGTTGGGTGAGTTTGAGCGAAATTCACATAGGGTTTGTGGAATATTCTTATCTTTTGGAGTCATCTAGAAGGTTCCCTCACTTATCAACTCCTATGAGCTCGAAAATGGATGAGGAATTAGTTAAGATGCATCCTATCCTCTCATTCCTTCCTCCACGGAACTAATTCTAAGTATGGAAGGCCATTCAATACCACCATTTATGACAACACCTCCTTCATCTCCCTATAAATTGACCACTCATCTAAGTGATCAGGGGTTGGATTATGTTGAATTGTAAAAAGATAATGTTGCTATGAGAATTGGCTTTGAAGCAAGTACTGTAATGCTACAAGTTTGTCATGCTTTTGATGTGATGTGGATGGGATCCAAGCTGGAGGAATGACTTTGAATCAGACACAATGGTTGTAATTCCTTCTATTCAATAAAGTATTTGAACCTTTCTCCCATATGTTTGTATTGTTTTATAATGCTTATATGTGTGAAATGTATTTGATTCCATTCACTTATATTCAATATATCTTTTGCTTTGATCGATTATTTGTTTTTTGTTTGTGTTTACAGGTACTTCTCAAGCATATTAAGTACGGGAAGGAGCGACAAGATCGATACAAAGGAGACGAGAGGAAAGCGGAACTACAAGTAGGTCTTCTCATCTTCTCATCTTATCAATTGCTTATAGGAAAAGACTAAAATACTTTAAACTGTTGTTTTAGATATGGCTACTTATCTAAGGAATTAGTATTTATCCGTAGATACCAAATTCTCCAAAACAATGTGGGGTCCACTTCCTTATCTCCAGAAGCATCTATTTTCTTCCAATTGGTAATCATAGGCGTAGCCATAGGTCGACAATCCTACATTTTGAATCTTTTCAGAATTTTTGATGCATATCTGCCTTGGCCAAGGAAAATCTCACCATCTTGCTGCCAAACTTCCAATCCTAGAAAATAGTGCATTAGCCCCAAATCCTTCATGTCAAATTCTGTTTCCAGGTTCTTCTTGCAATCCTCTATGAGTCTGGATGATCCTGTCAAAAATAGATCATCCACATACAATACTAGAATTAACGACTCACCTTCTACCAATAGATAATAAAGATTGGGATCGACATCGCTGTTGATGAAGCCCAACTGTTGTAAGTAGTTGTCAATTCGACCATACCAAGCTCTAGGTGCTTGTTTTAGCCCATACAAGGCTTTCTTCGACCTACACACGAGTTCTCTTTTCATGTGTTTTGAAACCTTCTGGCTATTCGATATAAACCTCTTCTTCTATCACCCCATTCAAGAACGTTGTCTTGACATCCATTTGGTGAATCTCCCATCCCATCTGTGCTGCAAGGGATATAATGGATCTGATAGAGGTATACTGAGCTACTGGGGCAAAGGTTTCCTCATAGTCTATTCCTTCCTTTTGAGCATATCCTTTTGCGATTAACCTAGCCTTGTACTTGTCTACGCTACCATTTGCAGCATACTTGATTTTGTAGATCCATCTCGAACCCACAACTGATCTGTTCTCTGGTCTTGGTACAATTTCCTAGACATCATTTGTCATGATGGAACTGTCTCTTTTACCATGGCATCCACCCATACCTGGTATTGTACAACTTCTCAAAAACTAGAAGGTTCTTCAACCTGAGTTACCAATGCTTGGTACTTGTTAGGTTGTCTACATTGCCTTTTCTCAGCTCTAGGATCTCCAACAAATTCCTCTACATCCCTCAGATTCTGTCGTACTTCTCAGCTAGTCTTTCCACTAGTGGTGGGAGGTTCCATCTGTTCCTCTTCCTATTGTTGTACTTGTTGTGACACTCTTGGCTCCTCTTCTCTTGAGGAGATGCTAGTACTGGTTACCGTGCTTGAACTAGATACATGTCTTCCTGCCAGATCTGATCCCTATTGCTGGACCAAAGGAGCATCCTCAGCCTGTTCTTCAACCGACATCTCTCGAGATTCCCTGAAGGCTCTATCTTCCATGAATTTTGCATCCCGCCTTACTACAATCTTCCTACTACTCGGAATGTAGATTCAATACGCCTTTGAAATCTCGTTGTAACCCACGAGATACCCGACTTTGCCAGTCTGCTCTAACTTGCTCTGCTTCTCTTCTGGAATATGATAATAAGCCACACTTCCGAATATCATGAGATGACTTACTTTTGGCTTCTTTTCCGTGAAAACACCCTCTGGCGTCTTCTTTCCTAAAGCCTTGTGAGGATTCCTATTTTGAATGTATACAGTCATGCTGCTTGCTTCTACCCATAAAAACTTGGGTAGATTTTGATCATATAACATCGCCTTTGTTGCTCCAACAATAGTTCTATTCTTCCTTTCTGCTCTGGATTATAAGGTGTTGTCCATTCTCTTCAGATCCCTTCTCTTGTGCAAAAATCTGTGAATTCCTTATCTGTGTATTCTCCGCCATTGTTTGAGCGCAATATCTTGATCTTCCTTCTTGTCAGGTTTTCCACTAGAGCCTTAAACTCCTTAAACCGATGAAATACCTCATCCTTGGTTCTCAAAAAATAAATCCAAGTTTTCCTGGAATGGTCATCTATGAAGGTGACAAAATATTCAACACCATTGGTGGCTCTTGTACACATTGGACCGTAGATGTCGGAGTGTATTAACCCTAATACACTCTTAGCTCTATTGTTGCTTCTGGAATAAGCTATTTTGATGTACTTGCTTAGTACGTAGCCTCTGCATATATCATCATGCTTGGTAGTAAGCACTGGAACCCCCGTAACAATTTCCCTGAGCATCCTTAACACCCCATGATGTAAGTATCCTATCCTTCCATGCCACAGTTCATTTAATACTTTTTCTCCACTAACATTACTACTTATCAGTGGCATAGGAGACTCGAGTTGCAACATGTATAACCTGTTGCTTCGAGTTCCAATCTAGGCCCACTTTTTCCACTTAGGATGTTTGACATATACACACTATTACCAATGAAGTACACATCATATCCCTTATCTTGTAATTGACATACAGTAATCAAATTCATTCCCGTCCCTAGCACATGCAATACATTTGTGCCCAAAGACTATCTCCTACTGTTGTCTAGAATGTAACGGTTCCCTTTCCTAATGGGGTGCATTTCGTCCTGTTACCCATTGTGATTTGGAAGTTTATCTGTTCCTCTTGATAGCTCGAGAAATATTCTCGTTCTCTAGTCATATGAGTTGAAGCCCCTCTATCAATGTACCAATCCTCGACAGATGCAGAACTCGATAAGCAAACAAATTCCTCTTCCAGCTTGGAAGCTAATTCGGAACTATTATGATCCCTACTATTCTCCATGCTCTTTTTCTTTGTTTCCATCTTGCCTGGACCTTGATCTGATACCATGTGAAAATTTACTGTAGTAATTGATTCATTTCTCCTACTTATTTACAATAAGTTATTCACCAATGCTTCAATAGATATCAAAAATAAATTCAACTGCAGACTTCACAAATTAAGAACTAAAAATTAAAAGGCAAGAGAAACATCAGCATACGAACAATCACATTGACACACTTGTTTTTGGACAATCGTCCCAAGAAAAACCCAATGAAGGAAAACCGGTGCAACAGATCTGAGGGTTTCTATTATTGGCAGTAAATATCTGAATACAATCTAGATGCCCCAGAGAAAATGGCAATCCACTCAGAGAAGATAACTAAGAACTCCCTTACACTGATTCTAGATATTTTATTTTGTCCACAGCTTCTGGATGACCCACTGTGCAGTCTCTACGTGAGCCTACACAGCCACTACGTGACTTCTGCGTGGAGACTCCCTCTGACTGCGTCAACCTAGGCTGTCACTGCTTCTGCTGCTGAGAAATCGAGATTTCTCCTACTAATCGCCCACAGTGATTCTTGGCACTAATCTCTGCTTATCCCCAAGCACTTCTACGTCAACCTCCTCTAGTTTTTGCGTTGTCCCTCTGCGTCAATCTCCCCCAGCTGTTGCGCTGTCCCTCCTTGGCTCAACGTTGACTCTATTATCCTTCACTGTCTTCTCTGACATATATTCGCTGGAACTGGAAATCACTTCCTTCCAGTACTGCCTCTGATCCTTACTGCTTGATCATTGGTTCGAATTCCTTAGCAAACCCTGCCCAAGGAAAAATCGAACTGACTGATCAACTCTCTGTGTATTTCAAATGAACCCCAAGCCTCCTTATACTTTTCTCGTTAAGACTTCAATAGTCGAGATTAAGTCTCTAATCAACGGCTAAGATTAAAACATCACTTGTTCCTCCTTCTAGATCATTCTCACCCATATTTTGATTAATACTCGTTAATATTTTAATTTCCGAAGTTTAGACTTAGGAACCCCATTAAAAATATTAATTATTATAATAAAATACAATCCGGGTGGAATTTCACCAAACGATTTATGGGTTCTTTAGAATGCATGTGCCTTCGCCTCTCCACCAATTTTCATGGCTAGAGCACATTCGATGCTACCAAAAAATATCAACGCAGAGCCTGGAAGGGCTCACACAGAGCAGCGCAGAGCCTTCACGTAGAGGTCTGAGATTGGCTCGGGGTTTAACGTTCTAAGCTGGGAGGGCTAGAGTCAGCTCCTAAGAGAAAATCAATCCAGCAAAGAGGTGACGTAGGGCCTTAGAGGCTATGATGCAGGCCCACACACTGACTGTGTAGGGGCAACGCAGAAGTAGTCGGGAACTCGTTGGTTCAGTGGCCGGATCAACCGAGACTTGCAGTGTAGAGTGAGGTAATCTCACTAATTTCTTCTGCTGAGTGATATTCTCTGTATTGGATTGCCAGCAAGGAATCCAGAGTTTGTATTCAGAAATAACTTATAAGTTATGCTTAATAATAAAACCTTCAGATCTGTTGCACCAGTCTTCATGCATTGGGTTTTTCTAAGGACATTTTTCCAAAAATAATGGTGTTTTGTGTGATGTTTTTCTCTTTTGCTTAGTTTTCTTATTTCGGCATATTATTTTAAATAGTGAATGTTGCTGTTGAATTTACTTCGATATTTACCGTAAAAGAAGGTAAATAACTTGTATCATTTAACAAGTAGGAGAAGTAACATTAGTTTGCTTCAGTAGGGATTCCAGTTTAGGAATTTTCACATGGAATCAGAGCTACAAGTGAAACAAGAAGAGCAGAGGCCATAGAACCCAGCGCTGAGTAGAGAAGGAGGTCGAATAGCTACAGGAGGTAGCAGCCCGAATCCCCAGAGGGATTGAGCAGTCCAAGGCAGGGGGGCTAAATTTTCGAGGAAAGTCTCTCTCTCAGTGAGTCGACAGAGAGGAAGTGCTTCTAGATTGAAAATTTGTCGTGCCAGAGGGATTAGCTCAGAGCCTCAGTGTGAGGAAAGAGCTGGTGGGACGCAGTTTTCAGCAAGCAGATTGTTGGGATGAAAGATGTCAAAAGATAGAGGAGAAGCACAGGGGAATTTTTCCTCAATAGACTTCTCGCCAAGAAGTTTGTTTTCTTATTGCCTGAGCAGCAGTAGTAAGAGACAGAGAGGAGCAGTTCGACATTTTCGTGGCAGAGATGGCAGCTAGTGGGCTAAGAGATTAGGACAGGTTGGATGGGGCATCCAACTATGTGATTGGGAAGGCAAGGATGTCGTGCCTTCTAGACGAGCATTTTCTCAAGGTCTATGTTGACAGCGTGCTGGTTTAGCCCACGGATCCAGATCAGCTGAAGAAGTACAAGGGAGAAATAGTGAAGGCCAAGACGATGATCCATGATGGAGTAAAGGATAATGTGGTATGTCACATTGCTAGCAGAGGCACTGCTAAGGATATGTGGGATGCCTTGGCAACACTGTATCAAGGATCTTCCAAGCAGCGAAAGATGTACTTAGAGAAGAAACTGAGATTTGCACAAATGCAGAAGGGGGAGCGCATAGATCTATTCCTCACGAAGCTTTAGGAGCCCCGGGATGAGTTAGTAGTTGCAGGGTCTACACCTCAAGTTAGCAGTTCAGAAGATTCAGAGGGTTAGAGACTAGTAGTAATCAGATTCCAAAATTCACATTGTATTATGCTCAACACAATAAGTTCAGAAATTTTGGATGTTTTTCCATTGCTAAGCAACATCAATTGGAAAATGACGCAGTTCACAGCAGTGGCAGTATTAGCAGCAGATGCAGAGGGAGTTGTAGTACAGATGTAACAATGTAGTAGTAACAGTACAGTAGCAGCAGTAGCACAGTGTTGGTGGCAACAACAGTGCGGAATGAGATGCTTCAAAGGTAGAGAAGCATGCAGTTGGACATTATTGCTAGAGCACTTTCCTCACTAAGAGGGAGTGTTAGTTTTCGGTAGCATCGAATGTGTTCTAGCCATGAAAATTGGTGGAAAGGCTAAGGCACATGAGTTCTAAAGAACCCAGAAACCATTCGGTGAAATACCACCTAGATTGTATTTTATTAAAATAATTAATATTTTTAATGCGGTTCCTTAGTCTAAACTTTAAGAAAATTAAAGTATTAATGGGTATTAATCAAAATATGGGTGACAATGTTCTAGAAAGAGAATCAAATCAAGTTTTAATCTTAATCGTTGATTAGAGACTTAATCTCGGTCGTTGAACTCTCAACGAGTGTAATATTCCTAATTAGCTATGGCTAATTGGAATGTTCGATTTTGTTCAATTTTTGCCTTCTATAGTTATTTGTAAATAAAAAAGTGAGGAAAGGGGAATGTAACTCACTTTAGAATAAAAAAAAGTCACTTCCTAGGTAGCACAACGTTGTGACTTAAGGGGGAACCAAGGGGGCCAAAGGGGGACGCAGAAATGGGGCCCATGCAGACACATGGAGGGACTGTGCAGGAGGGAAGGAACACATGGCAAGAAGGGGATCACGCAGGAGAAGGTGAACCTAGGGATTGTGAGAGGCAGAGGCTATAAAATAGAGAGGAACCCCCTCATTTGGCATCATTCAGTTATGTGCATTTGGAGCTAGTCATTCAACTTCTGAGCACGCTGGCTGTTTAGCTAGTCTACAACACTGTTTAGTGCATTGAGCGTCTCCGTTCGGAGATCTCACCCTTAGCCTCGAGGGACTTCGAGTGCCTACTCGGGCAAGGTATTTCCATTGGTGTTTCAGCAGTAGTTTCGTCAGTATTCCAACAGTAGTTTTAGCAACGTTTTGGAGCACTGCGTAGCACTGGGGGAGGGATGCAGTTCATTCTGGTAGTTGTTGGGGATTAGGATTGCAGGAGGATTTACGCTGTGTGAGTGAGCAGGGGACCAACCCTTGCCTATTGGTGGTTTTGGCATAGTTTCCAGGTGGAATTTCAGGCAGGATTTAGAGGGGTTTTCAAAGGCAGCGTAGAGCCTTGGAGAAACTGCGCAGATCCCCAGGAGGGTTATTTTCGGGGGTCGGCCATACCCGGAAAGATTTCTGGGTTTCTCTAGGTTTCTTGAGTAGAGCCCAAATCTAGAGTTTCAACTTTTTCTGACGAGGCGAGTAGCCCCAAATTATTATTTGTTTCCTAGCAGCAACAGCAACAGTGTCCACGCAAAGAGGCCATTCTTGTCATTCTAAGAGTATTTCTTCACTTGTCTGGTGCAAGTCGAGGTGCCATCTGTCTGATCACCTCTTGTACTCACTTATTGCTCAGTATAATAAAATGGCTTAGCATTTTCTCGTTGCATTTCTTGTATCTGCTTATATTTCCAGTTTACATTATTATATGTTGTTCCACTGTTATTTTATCACTTATGGGTTATTATATCATTTGCACATATTTGGTTGGAGTTTTTGCTGGGGTTTGTGGTTCATTCCGAGTTAGGAATATTACAGTGGTATCAGAGCATAGATCTGGCTCAGCCTGTGGAGCTGGCAATCTATGACACTGGGGGAAAAACCATACATTTGTTACAAAGGTAGGAGGTACAAAGATACTAGACGTAGGTTGGAAAATACCTACGGAGAGGGAGATTGTGTTCCTGTGGCAGACACAAAGCAAGAGGAACCTGTGGTAGAAGCAGAACAGAGAGATCCAGTAGTGGATGCAGAGCTTATGGCAGACGAGGACGGGAAGAGATTTGCGGATATGCTCCTCAAATCAGTGTAAGATTTGTTGAGACAGATTGAGGTGATGGGGCAGAGATTCACAGCAATAGAGGCTAGACAGCATGAGAGCCCACGAGTTTTTTAGATTGGAGAGGGATCAGGTGCATCCCATCACTTGCCAAAGCAACGTGATAGTGTGCAGCAGGTGGTCTCACATGCCCCTACACGCTCTACCAGGCCCACTTTCTTAGGAGCAAACATGGGGACCGTAGCCTAGCAAGAGGCAGAGCCCAGACATATGGGCGATTATTTTGCAAAGTACCAGGCCTATGGCAGGAGTTCAGGGAAACCCTCTCATTCAAAGATTTTGTTCGGCTCCAGTGGGATAGCAGACCCCGTGACCATCACAGAGGGTACCGGCATGACCATGATGGCGATACCCACCATGAAGTGAGTAGATTCCACTTGCCTACATTTGATGGCTCATCAAACAGTTCGGCAAAATCTTGGGTGGAGAACCAGATGTCGGAGGCAGAGGCCATCAAGGTGGCAACGTTGCATTTGGATGGCGAGGCCTAGGATTGGTGGTTTCATGGGATGGTTACACTGGGGCACTCCACAGTGACGACATATGCCGAGTTTACCAGGAGACTGATGGAGTGATTTGATCGAAGGGATCCAGAGCAGCATTTTGTTGAGCTGACAAGGCTCAAACAGACAAGGAACCCAAAGACCTACATTGCAAAGTTCCTGAGGGTCTCCGTGATGGTGCCAGACCTCTCCACAGCACGGAGGGTCTATATGTATGTTGAGGGGTTAGCAAAGCCACTTCAGGGTCTAGTCCGATCCACTAGACCAGCTACGCTCTAGGACGCTATCAGCAGGACCCGGGACTTACAGGATGTTTTACCCAAGACCCAGACACCTTACCCCCAAAGACAGCCTTTTCAGTCTAAGGAGAAGGACGTGAGGATTCCACCTCCAAAGGGGAATCCAGGACAAGTACAGATTGAGGACGATGTCAAGAGGGAGCTGAAGAAGAAGCGGTTGTGCTTCACCTGTCAGGAGTCGTGGGCACCAGGACATAGATGTGTTGTTGTTAAAGCACATTTTATTGATGTCTTCTCCGAGAGCAGTGGAGAAGAGGATGACGAGGAGGATGCGAAGGTAGGAGATAGCCATGCCATACAGAGGCCTTTGCCACCTCAACCACCACCAGCAGGTTGTGCATCTTTTGCACCCACCGAAGGGGCCCTTGCAGCATTGCGAAGAGTTTCCATGTATTTGACGCTACGCATACAAGGGGCAGTACGTGGCCAGCGCGTATCAGTTTTGGTTGATAGTGGGGCAACCCACAACTTCATCGATGCACAGATGGTTGAGCGGAGAGGCATTCAGACAGAGAGCTTTGATGGATTTTCAGTATTGGTCCCAGGAGATCAGACCATGACGTGTGCTCGTTATGTTCCAGAGCTTTCAGTGACGATGGGCACCTACACATTGACTAACCACTTTTTCATGGTCGATATTCCGGACACCAACATGATACTGGGTGTCCAATGGCTTATTACTCTAGGGAAGGTCACGACGGATTAGAAGACCCTAGAGATGGAGTGGGATGATGAGAAGACAGGGAGGCACGAGAAAATACGGGGACAGCACACATATCCACCTCAGACTGTGTCGGCTCATCGGATGGAGGCCATCTTCCGGAAGGGAGACATAGAGTGGGCAGTGGAGTTGTGTGCATCAGAGGCAGGGACTACAAGGCAGATAGTACATCCAGAGATCCAGTCCATCCTTGATCGGTATGCCATAATGTTTGGCGAGATTCCACTAGGACAGCCACCGGATCGGGGATTTGAGCACACTATCGAGCTTGAGCAGGGCATCCAGGCAGTGATCACCACCCCCTATAGGCACCCCAAGGCCTATCGGGACAAGATTGAGCGGGCTATCCAAGAGTTGCTGGCTCTTGGGCACATTCGACCAAGCACGAGTCCTTTTGCTTCTTCTGTGGTGTTGGTGAAGAAGAAGGACGGTACGTTGCGAATGTGCATTGACTACAGGGCCCTGAACAAGAAGACCCTGAAGAACAGGTACCCTATACCCAGGATCGATGAGTTGATAGATGAGGTGAGGGGAGCACGATTCTTCTCAAAGATCGATTTGAGATTTGGGTACCATCAAATTTGCGTGAGGGAGCAGGATATTCCCAAGGCCGCCTTCAGGTGTCACTATGGGCACTTTGAGTTCTTGGTGATGCCTTTTGGGCTAACCAACACCCCAACTACATTTCAGTCCTGCATGAATCACATCTTCCGTAGTCATTTGAGGAAGTTTGTGTTGGTATTCTTCGATAATATTCTCATTTACAGTAGGACTTGGGAAGAGCATCTCCAGCACATTGAGACAGTATTGTGTATCTTACAGGAGCAGCAGTTCTATGCCAAACTCTCCAAGTGTGAGTTTGGGTTGACGGAGACGTTGTATCTGGGACACATCATAGGGGTGGACAAAGTGACGGTCCACGAGGAGAAGATCAGGGCCATCAGGGAATGGCCGGAGCCGAGAAACGTGACGGAACTTCGAGGATTCATTGGCATTTGCACTTATTACCGGAAGTTCATCAAAGGTTTCTCACAGATTGCTGCACCCCTGACAAATTTGATGAAGAAGGGGGCATTTAGTTGGTCAGATACAACGCAGCAAGCCTTTGATAGGCTCAAGGAGGTTATGAGCAGCTGCCCAGTGTTTGCATTGCCAGATTTTACGTAGCCATTTGTCTTGGAGTGTGATGCATCGGGAGAGGGGATCGGCACAGTATTGATGCAGGGAGGTCACCCTATAGCCTTTGAGAGCCGAAAGCTCCTTCCGCACGAGAGGTTGTATTCTATATACAACAAGGAGATGCGGGCCATTATGCATGCATTGGCTAAGTACCGGCAGTATTTGGTAGGTAACAGGTTCAGGGTTAGGACTGATCACAACAACCTCAAGTTCTTTTTGGAGTAGAAGCGGCTACAGGAGAGGCAGCAGAAGTGGATCAGCAAGATCCAAGCATATGACTTTGACATGGAGTATGTCAAGAGTAAGAACAACGTGGTAGCAGATGCCCTTTCACGTAAACCAGCCACGTTGTCTCTTATTAGCTTGGATACCGATTACAGGACTCGACTCTTAGTAGAGTACTCCAAGGACAGGTTTGCATGTGAGGTTCTAGATGGGCAGGTGGCAAATGATAGGTACAGGGTGGTCGATGAGATCATCTATTACAGGGACCGAATCTTCTTGACTGAGGGGTCTTAGCTCAAGAAGAAGATACTCCAGGCATCACATGATTCCCCTTTGGCAGGACATCAGGGTTTTACCAAAACCTATACGGCCATTAGGGAGAGGTTTTCATGGAAGGGCCTCAAGGAGGACGTACTCCAACACATCTGGGAGTGCGATGTTTGCCAGAGGAACAAGGAAGAGATGAGCCATCCCGCAGGATTATTGCAGCCTCTTCCCATTCCGGAGGGAAATGGGAGAGTATTTCGATGGATTTCATCACAGGGTTTTCCATGGTACAGGGCAAAGATTGTATCTTTGTCGTCGTTGACCGACTGACGAAGTACGCACATTTCTTTGCCATATCCGCACACTATACAGCAGCACAGGTGACCGAGCTGTTCTTCAGGGAGATCTTCAAGCTACATGGTCTTCCTAAGACCATCGTCAGTGACAGGGACAGCCGTTTCCTGGGCGGGTTTTGGCAGGAGCTTTTCCGATTGGTGGGGACGGAGTTGACACCAAGTACCAGCTATCACCCACAGACGGATGGACAGACGGAGATATTTAACAAGTGGCTGGAGGGCTACTTGCATAACTATGTCTGTGGGCAGCAGCGAGCATGGTTGAAGTGGCTGCATCTGGGGGGAGTACTGCTACAATACTTCACATCACATGTCCATTGGTATGTCACCATTCTATGCCTTGTATGGGTATCATCCTTTATCTTTTGTCGACATGATGTTTGGTGATAGCAGGGCTCCTAGAGCCAAGATTTGGATCCAAGAGAGTCAGGATATCCTCCGAGCTCTCAAGGATAACATGGCTACAGCGCAGAGCCAGCAGAAGTTGTATGTCGACAGGGGTCGGGTGGCGAGGTAGTTCAAGGTAGGGGACATGGTCTACCTACAATTACAGCCATACCGACAGTCGTCACTGAAGCAGAAGGGGGCTGAGAAGCTCAAGCCCCGCTTTTATGGGCCATACAAGGTGATACGTAGGATTTGACAGATTGCATATGAGTTGGAGTTGCCCCAAAGCAGAAAGATTCATAACATTTTTCATGTATCATGCCTGAAGAAGGCATTGGGGCAGCAGGTGATAGTGACAGATGAGCTACCACCCATGGATGATGAGGGGCATTTGGTATTGTAGCCAGAGGCTATCATTGATACCAGAGAGAGGTAGCTGCGGAGTAGGACGGTCCGGGAATTCTTGGTGAGGTGGAAGAATTTTCCAGAAGAGGATGCCACTTGGGAAAGTGAGAAGCTCTTACAGAATCCATCACTTCAGTTGCTTGAGGACAACCAACATTTTGCTGGGGGAGACTGTAATATTCCTAATTAGCCATGACTAATTGGAATATTCGATTTTGTTCCATTTTTTCCTTCTATAGTTATTTGTAAATAAAAAGTGAGGAAGGGGGACATAACTCACTTTTAGAATAAAAAGTCACTTCCTAGTAGCACAACGTTGTGACTTAAAGGGGAGCCAAGGGGGCGAAAGGGGGACGTAGAAATGGAGCCCACGCAGACACATGGAGGAACTGCGCAGGAGGAAAGAAACACGTGGCAAGAGGGGAATCACGCAAGAGGAGGTGAGACTTGGGATTGAGAGAGGCAAAGGCTATAAAAGAGAGAGGAGCCCCTCATTTTGATCATTACGGTTATGAGCATTTGTGATAATCATTTCGACTTAGAGCACACTGGCTGGTTAGCTAGTCTGCAGCACTGTTTAGTGCATTGAGTGTCTCCATTCGGAGATCTCACCCTTAGCTCTGGGGGACTTCGAGTGCCTGATCAAGCAAGTTATTTCCCATTGGCATTCCAGAAGTAGTTTCATTAGCATTTCAGCAGCAGTTTCATCAACGTTTTGGAGGACTGCGCAGCACTGAGAGGAGGACGCAGTTCTTTCTAGCGGGAGTCTGGGTTGAGGGTTTGCAAGAGGATTTGTGTTGAGAGGTAGAGAGGGGGATCAGCTCTTGCATATTGGAGAGTTTTGGCAGGAGTTTCAGGCAGTTGTTTGGAGGGTTTCATTCAGTGGCAGCGCAGAGCATTGAGGGACTGCGCAAAACCCCAAGGGGGTGATTTTCGGGGGTCAGCCACTCCAAGAAATCTTTCTGGGTTTTTCTGGGTTTCTTGAGTAGAGTCCAATTCTAGAGTTTCAGCCTTTTCTAAGGAGGGGAGCAACCCCAAATCCTCATTCGATTTCCAGAAGCAACAGCAGCACAGCAGTTTCCCAGCAGCTGGGACGCAGATCAGTGTGAGGCCATTCCCTGGTTATTCTGAGTGTATTTCTTCACTTGCCTTGTGCAAGTCAAGGTGCCATCTTCCTGATCACCTCCTGTACTCATTTTATTGCTCAGTATAATAAAATGACTTAGCATTTCTCGTTGCACTTCTGGAGTATATGTTTATATTTATACATTATTGTCGTTGCACTACTGTTATTTTATCTCTGTGATTTTCTCGGCTACTATACCACTTGTAAATTTTCTGGTTGAGAGTTGCTGGGGTTTGAGGAATATTCCGGGTTAGGGGATATTACACTTGACAAGAATGATAGGCATGCTATTAAGGGGGACATACCCAGGGCTGGAGAGTAGTTCAATAACGCGGCTGGTCAGGAGTGTCCACATGGGTTCTTAACCATACCCGTCGAAGCCCGGAAATCTCTCACTCATTGGCATCCTAGGCAGTTGAGGGGAGCCTTGTTATGTTCTATCAAGGCCTACATTGTGGATAGCAGGACTTGGGAGATTGTCTTGGGATGGCCCTATGAGATTTAATGCATCGGGGGCATGATAAGGATTCCCTGGTGGAGGAGAAAGGTTGTTACACAAGTGGGAATCCATGGGCTGGGAGATGAGGTGATCTTTTAAAGGGGTGGTATACCCTTCATCTCTGAGCTCACACTTGGGGAGTTGATCATGGGGGATACATGTGCCTCTACTTCAGCAGGGCTTGTCGGGATCCTGCATGAGTAGAGGATACCATGTACGGTTGAGGCAGTCTTCTAGTGGATACCAGAGCTTCAAACATTGTATTAGCATATTATCGAGAGAGCGGATGATAGACTTGGTCATGATGGTTGGCAGGGGCAAGACAGATCCACATACACTGAGTCAATTGCTACTAATAGATACCCATCTACTGGCTACATTCAAGGGGTATCTATTTGGCACATGTGGCTTCCAGTGATCATCAATACTACATAGTGGAAGGCACATGGAAGTTTAGCATGCATCAGATTAGTTCATGATATATGGATCCAATATATTGATTGCATTCAGGGATTAGAGATGAGGCACAGATGGATTCCAACAGTTGTTAGAGCTACGCCATGGCAAGTCTGGCTATGGAATCTAGGGATTCAGTTGGCTAGAGGACACTCCATTTCTTGAGGAGTAGTCCCATAGTAGGGCGTGATCTAACTCGTGTTGGGGTTCACACATGGGGGATCATTGAGGAGTCCTTTGTTTGGCAAGGCAGTTTTTTTCCAGTTGTTGCTCAGGATCAAGATTAGTGGTGGAGGGGAAGATATTGGCATCATTGGGATGCCTGGGTAGGAAGAGCTTGGCTTTCACCGATATTTCACCATCGGGTTTCAATAGAGGAGGATACTGCGTACACACAATGGGCAGTTTTTCATAGCCAAAGTGACGCAATGATAGCATGCTGGCACCCATCTGAGACTAGCATGGGACTCATGTATCACAGTACTAGACAACTTAGCGATCTTTAGGGATAAGTTGGCTACCACAAGGGGAGATCATTGAAATCTTCCAATGGGATTGTGTGACTCGCTGATGACATGGGGGATTGCATCAGCATGGAAGATTGGTTAGCAAGAGCATATTAGGGGAAGCCCATGCAGGAGAGACTTTATCTCCACGGGGATAGGATTGCATCTTTAGGATTTTATTCTTGGAGGGAAAGATGCAGACTATGTGGTAAGGAAGCTTCATGGAGAGTTGGACAAAGTCTTACATTATCATGATTCTCTACTTATGGATAGTATGCAAGAAGCTTATAGTACCTATACTTGGTTGGACAGTGAGTGGAGAAAAGGGTGCTTCACATTGATCACGGTGACTTGGGATCCTAGCATCAAGGGATTCCTTCATGACAGAGTAGTGCAGATGTCGCGGATGACACAAGGGCACATTTGGGACCTCGATATTGTTTGCAGTGACTGTTTGGGTCAGCTTATCGAGAGAATGCTTGTTCAGGCATTGCTTGAGGACAAGCAATTTTTGGTGGGGAGGATTGTAATATCCCCAATTAATTAATTTTTTTAAGAAGAATTTGTATTTCTGCAATTTTGGCAATTGGGAGATATTTTAGCATTGGAACTTAGGAAAATTGGTCTAAAGAGACACCACTTGATTTTTTGCAAAGAGAAGACCTCAAACATAAGGAAAAAAAGGAAAAATTAAAGTGTTGGTGGATGGTGGGGGGCACCCAAAAGGGGAAATTCACACCCTTAGGCAACTTACACTTGTGGAGATGGAGGAATTTGAATTTGGTGGAGCCCATAAGGAAAAAGGGACCATCAAGCATAAATAGAAGAAAAGGACCACATTTTGGGGGATTTTGACAACTTGATAGTAGAACCAAGAGCTCTTTGGTTGTTGAGCCAATACAACTAAGTGTTATTCAGCACGAGGGGATTTCAAGCAGAGATCTCCACTCTACCTTTAGTGGACTTCGAGTGCCACTCTAAGGGAGACATCTTCACACTTTATAGTTGTTTTGGGAGGAGTTTGTAGGCATAACCATTCATCACATGGAGTAGTTGGGACGCAGAACAAGAGCACACATTCAATGGGATATCCTTCTTATGTTGGTATTGGTATAGGGATTTTGTGGGTTGGTTTCCCTTGGTATTTGCATGGAGATTTCTAGTAAATTGTGGGGTTGACTTGGGGCTATCTATTGTGGCATTTTTTTCCTAAGTTGGGCCTGTGCATAGGAGCTTTTGAACTACACAATTCATAGAGGGGAGCTAATTGTGGGGGAGACTTGACCGGGAGTTTGGAGTTGGGCTTGCTAAGAAGTACTAGGAGGGATGTTGAAAGAATTTTTCCAACATTTTGGAGAAGATTCAATGGATGAATTCTTGTAGCACGAATTACCCAATTAGTGGAGGAGCTCACAAGAATTGGGAGTGAATTTGGAGGGTTGGAACTAGACGAAACCCATTCTAGGTTTATATGGGTATTTGGAGGAGAGGTCTCGGTTAAATTTGTAGAATTTTCCAAGTAGTATTTAGGCTAGAAATCCCCTTTTTGTTCAGCGGTGTGTTTTATTACTTACTTGGGAATTTGCACCATTTTGTGGGTTTTCTGGGTAGTTTGTCTGAGGCAGATTCCTTTCTCGATTTGGTTGAGTATTTTTCAGAGAAGCTATAGCTTCATTTTAAGGTGATTCCGGGCCCTATGGAGAGTCATTCTCAACATTTCCAATGCAGCAGCAGTTGCCAGTTTATGGGTCTGCACAGAAGAATATTGGGCCAAAGTTTCCTAGCTCGTGGGGTCATTTGTTCCACCGAGGTTTGCTCCAGCTTGCTTATGCAAACCCAAGTGCACTTTTTCCTTGTTATATGTATTCCTTACAATTCATAAATTAATAAAACAACTCAGCTAATTTTCCCAATTTCTTGGCATTTTTTATGGTGCATGCATATTTTTTATTTTATTTGATATAGCCTAGTTCATGTGTCTGTAATTAGTTGTAAATTTCAATTTGGAATATTACACTAATCCTTAGGTTAAATTTATATTGCAAGTTGAAATATGCCCTTATATTGATAATGCTACAATATATCCTTGTCTTGAACTTTTTAAACATCATAATGATTTCAATTCTCAAGAAGAAAAATGGCCATTCCCATATTTGATTCAAAAATTATCAATCAAGTTTATATTTCTTGTCATGATCTTGAATATTTTTCACAAGTATATGCTTATATTGATCTCAATTATAATTTCTCGAAGGATACATGTGAAAAGGTTTTTTTTACAAAAAAAATCCCTCGTGTCTTGTAACATTAATGTACTATAGGTAATAATGGTGTAATTTTATTGTATTTTTTTCGTATGTTATAGGTTTTCTCAGATATGCATACAACTTTTATATTTCAGTTTTTGGATATTGTATGTTGGTCTTTCATCAAACATTCACCAAGTGCGTAAGTGGAAGAACTTCAAAATGGTTTTCAAATCTTAGATTACGAACATCAACTATTTTGATTTCAATTGATGTTTATGTCCTACCAGCTTATTTTATCCTCTAGAATAAATCTTCCACAAGCTTCAACACTTGAGAATGCATCATTTATATCTTGCCAACTATCTTGCCCATCTGCAAATATTTTGATACCTTTAACAGATTTCGATTCTGGCTTTGATGATCCAATTGAATTTTT
Source organism: Pinus taeda (assembly GCA_000404065.3). Taxonomy (NCBI): domain Eukaryota; kingdom Viridiplantae; phylum Streptophyta; class Pinopsida; order Pinales; family Pinaceae; genus Pinus; species Pinus taeda. The sequence continues at coordinate 28,250 of APFE030574365.1, read as the reverse complement.
CTTGGAAAGCTAAATTATAAAAAAGATTTCATTATATATTGATATTAATGATAATGCTCTTCCTATTGTATATAGTACTAACTTTTCTCTATGGATTGAGAAGATTGCTATTCCAACCATGTTTTCCTTTCAATGGTTCCATATTGATTTCCATGATAGAGTTGAAACATGGTTGGAGAATTCATTTCACATGAAATTTCTTGTAAATAATGAGTTTCTTTTTTTGTACTTGTTAGACATAAATGTACCTAATTGATCAAGTTTTCTTATTCTAATTCATCTTGTACATATGATTGCAAGTTTAAAGTCACTTGAATGGCTCCATTAGAAGTTTCATTTTGCATAATATGAATTGTCCTTGTAGAGTAGGGTAGAATAGGATTGGGAATAATGTTTGCTCTCTTTATTATTTCTTTTACTTACTATAATAATGGGTCACACTTCTTAAACTCCTGGTGTCCCAATGGAGACAATTTCTAGCAAATATTTTTAAATATTTAGTCTCGAATCATGTCTCAGATCGAGCCTTTAATACCCACTTAATGAGTGCTCTGCATCGGGATGCAGACGTCCTTCGTTAGTTGTAATAAACTTGTCTATCTCTCGGCCTTCGTTAAATCACAAACCCTAGCCCATTCTAAAGGTTTCTTAAGAACAACAAGGTGGGAAAAAGGAACCACACAATGACATGGCTCTAAAACCACATGGCCCTCTTAAACATTGCCACGTGTCATTTAAAAATTTTGGATCAAATTTAATCCATCGCATGCCATCCTGTTGATCTAGCTTGCTAACATGGGTGTAATGATCTTTTTCAACCCAGGTTACATTGAACATTTATTACTGCTATGACATTTTCATGAGACATATTGATGTTATTTCTTATTCAGAAGTTGATTTAGAACTAGTTTCTACTCTTTTAACTCGAGATCTACCTGTAAATAAATCATACAACAATGTCTAATTCTTTATACTATGATAATCGTGATTTGTTTTCTAATCTCATTCTATTCAATAATGGTACTGGTACTCTTAATCTTGATGTTAATTTTTATTATTATAACTAGTAGAAGGGAAATTTTTAGAAATTAGCTAATTCATGAAATTTCTTTTCGGCTAATTTAGGATGATGATTTTCAACTTAATATGACTTCTTTCTTACCCACTTCATTGTGTTGAAAACTCATCTCTTTTAAATGATTTGCAAACAAGAGAAGGAAGTTATCAATAACTTTCAAACAATGATGAAGCAAAGTAGGATACGTTCATATCCACACATAACAAATTCTCATGATCTTGTTGCAGCAATATCCTCTTTATTTAAGTATAGATCTCACATTTAAGTTTTATGATTATGATGATGTTTCTTTTAGTTTCTAAAAATTCATTTCAAGTATTCAAAGAAACTCATTCTAATTTTCCATTGGATGCTTGTAATGATTATCATCTTTGTAAAACCATTTGTTTTCCTCCTCTAGGTAGTATTCTTTACTAGCTTGATGCTTACTTTAGTTTAAATTCAAAAAATTAAATGATAATTAACAAATGTAAAATTTTGAGGAGAATGCAACTTCTCCTTGCATGTTTTATACTTTTCAATATCCACCATGGGACGAAGTTAGTTAAGTAAAATGCACACTTTGGTAGATTGTTCGTACCTCTAAGGTAAATTACGATAATTTTTTTCAAGGTACGCTTACATGTGTTTATTTTCATCTTTTGATACTTTTCATTGTAATTCCCATTTTCTCCTTTTAATCACATTATGTTTCTAATCCTTGTTGTAAATATTTTTGCAGGGCTTCAGGGACTTCATCAGAAATTTGAATTTTAAGAAATTACTTAGTTTATATGCTTGATTTCCATTTGAATAAAGTAGTTCTCATAACATTCATGCTGAAAAATGAGCCATCATCAAGATGCATTCAAAGAAGTTCAATTCATTTTTTACCTATTTGTTATGATCTTGGTCACATTTACTCCTGTTAAATATTTCTTGTAAATCTTATATTTAGCAGATGATCATTAAGGCTTATTAGTTTAACCATGAAGCAAGATATGTGAAAGGAAAGATATCTTGATGAAACACTCATACCTAAACTTATAGTCGAAATTGTGCCTTAGGATATTACTTTTGAAATTATAAATGCATGATCAATAACCATCATACAAGACATATTGATCGAAAACTTGACCAAAGGACATATTAATCAAGAGAATCCCTTGATAATGCAACTTTCCTTTATGTTAAATTTTATTCACTCATCTTGTCACTTGGTGTTTTATTTCATTCCTGGCTTTGAGTCTTCTATACTTTTCTTTGCCTTCAATATTTTTTGCTTTTGGCTTTGGTTTGTATAGTTATTTGATTTTTCTTTTATGCCTTGTTTTTATTTGGATTTCTTGATGTTTTCAAAATCTATATAGGGATCATTCCCATGCAATATCAATTGGTAACTCTAGGAGATCTATACTCTCTTATTAAAATTGGTTTTCATTGATCCATAGGATTCCTTATAAAAGTTTATTTTCTTCTACATTGGCCTAGAGACGTTGGAGGAACACTTAGATAGGTTTCTAGTAATATGGTTCATCTTTTTAGATGACAGAATCAACTCTAATATTTTCCTTGAATCTCTCCCTTTTCCTATATGACTATTACATTATAAACCATATATTGTAAAAACTATAAATCATGTATATTTATAATATAGAACTTCTTTTAGAAACTTTGCTAAAAAATCATCATGTTATAAATATTATGTGACACAAACAACATATTATAATAAATCATACAAGATATGTATAAACATATTTTTATAAAATGTATTAATCATATGTTATGTGGAAGGGAAAGTTTGTTGATTGATGAGTTTGGGGATAGGAATTTTCACGTCCTATCACAAGTTCTTAACCTAAGTTACTTTTATTCCAAAGTCTCGAAGGGTGCAAAAATGTTATGTTCCAAGAGCCATTAATTGACAAGCCCGAGATATGGAAATTGACCAAAGGTGTTTGGCATCAAAATTATTTTTCAGTCTCGAAATTCTTCAATTGATGGTCCTGGGAGATGACAATTTGATTTTCATGTGTTTGCATCGAACTCTTGCCACAGTTCGTATTTTGTCATCGGGATGAAACTTAACATGGTCCCAAACTGTTAGTGGTTCATAATACATCTGTGCAGGGGAGGGTTATGAAATTATTATTTTAATCATGTTTATTCCACTAAGAATTGGGTGGGTCCAGGCCTCACATGAACCACATTTTCATCAGCACTTGATTTTAATTTATTATTATTTAACTCTATGGTTTTCATGGGTCAAAATATTACCTACGAGCCTCTCCTTTATGGTCTCCACTTAATTTTACATCATATGTTAAATCCATTTAATATTATAAACACTACAATATGACATTTCCTATGCATGTGGGATCTATGTTTTTGAATTTTAACCATGCTACAAATCTACAAATTCATCTACAAAATCCACATAAAATAGCTACAGGGCTTTGAATTTAAAAGGTCATATCTCGAGACATGAGGCATGAAATTAGGCTCATTACAAAGATAAGATAGTCGAGAAGAATAATCTAGAATAATTTATTTTGGCAAATATGTAGGTTAAACACTCTTAAATTCAACATAGAAAAGGGTTACGACTTTGCAACTAATTGAGCTTCTTAAGTGTATTTAAAAAAAAAATTGATTGTCGGGACGTCTTGCTATTGGGATTTCATCTCCAAAATATATATTTTCCAGTAATACAACAAGAAGAAACAATTTGGAGCTTAGTGATCTAAGCGGCTCCCGGAAACCTCAAAAATCGAAGTGCTAACCACAAACCAACCTTTGAGCTTGGTAGCTAGCCCTACTAGGCCGGAGAGGGCTCTCTCCAAAGAATCACAACCAAGAGGGCTGGATGGATTAGGGTTTTAGGCTAGGTATAAATTGCAGAGGGTTTTTTTGTTTGATTGGGCTGTTGGATGAGGATTACGTCAAGATCTAGGTCAAGGCAAATGAGATATGATTGCAGACATTTAAAGGGGCAGGGTAGGCAAAAAACCTAACACTTAAGAGTGTTTGTGTGGGATGAATTAGACTACTGAGGAGCTAGGAAAAGCATGAAAACACATGAATTTTTCCTAAACTGAAGAAATGATTACAAACTATGAAATTTTCCCCAAAACAGAGCATGAAAACTCATGAATTTTGTTCATCAACTTGAAAACTATCACAAAATAGACATGAAATGATTGCTTGAATAAAAAACACATTCAAACATATGAGACAATAGAAGAAACAATGCTAAATGTTCATACCGCAAGTATCCCAAGGAAATAGCTGTAACTCATCTATTAAAACTAGCCAAATTCTGATACAATAGTGTCCCTTGATCAAAAGCCAAACATCCGACTCATTCCAACTTCTTCCAAGAGTGAAGAAGGGAATGATATAGAAATCAAAACAACCCTGTCTCATCCTCAGGGGTTGAATCCCTGAGTTGATGAAGAGATCCACAAAAATATAAACTGATACCTAGAGTGTAGGGAGTTCCAAGTGACTCCTTCCTAATTACAATGAAACTGATTCACTTGACTTCATGATGACATTTATCCAATGTATTTACCCTAGGGAACTTATCCACATGATATTTACATTTACTTTCAACAGTTACATGATTAAAATCATCATTTCCCAAGATGAAAACCAAATTTGCAAAAACAAAACAAAAAACAACAAAAAAACAACAAAAACAAAAAAGCAAAGACTCAGAAAAATCAAAAAACCATTCAATGCGTAGCGCCATTGCCAGGTGCACCCTCCATCTTGCAGGTTGATTTTGAGTGTCTTCCCGGTGTCCAAATTGAGCTCAGGATAGCTCGTTGAAAAGCTTATCCTGTCTAGTTTCCAGATGTGTATTTAGTTTGCATAATGGATTCGATTTTCCCTGTCAAAAACTGTTTCTCCCAAGACTGCTTAGTGCACAGTGCCAAGGTGAAAAAGGACGCAAAACTGTAGTTTTTTTAGTGTTTTTTTACTTTTTCACCTGCCACTTGGACCAAACAAGATTAGAAAATTTGTTTTCTTGCATGTATTCATTATTCTAAATCTGATGGTGGTCTCCTTTTAACCAAAAGATGCCTCAAACAAAAGCATAGCGCCTAGGGCGTTGCGCGCCTGTCATTCCAGCTGTCACAAAATTGTCTAGGAATGCACAAAATTTCCAAAATTCGCAAAAATGCTCAAAATTTTGCCAAAATTTGCTAAATGATGACTGATGGCATGGATTAGGCATGGAGTGAGGCCTCAACAACTATATCAAGCCTCCTTTTCTCTTTTTGCATGGTTAGGGTTTCAATTTTGGCATTTGCCCTCTTAAGCTTTGACCTTGCAATTTTGTTCCTCATGGCATAATGCTTTGCACCTTTCTCTTAATGTCATTGTCTTTGTTGGCCTTGTCCATGAGCTTCCTTCCTCCCTTATGTGGCCTTCTCTCTCCATGAAATCTATGTTTCTCTTCTTCCATAGTGTCTTGGCTAGAAACCCTATGGAGATGAATTGGGAGTGAAATGTAGGTTTAGGGAGTGGGGAATGGGATGGAAAAAATTAGGGAGATGGGGGAAGGTATTATCAAATTGAGGGAGGTGACAAGGAGTAGAATTGATGAGGGATTTGGGATAAGGAATTTAATTACAGGTTAGGGGTTTTGGGAGGAAGTAATATGATATGGGGATTGGGAAAGGGTTTTAATAGTGATGTGGGAAGGGACTAGAAGTGCTTAGGGAGTGAAAATGGAATTGTAATTAGGAATTCACTGTGATACTAGGGTTTTAAACTTGAATAAGACACCAAATTTTGTAATAACACTTAAAACACCACACAATCGACTTAAGAAGAAAATGGATGATGCAATATGGCTTACTTGCTTGCTGGAGGCGTGGAGAACAATTGTTGAAGTGTTGGAGGCGATGAAATGGAGTTTGGAGGTGTTTTGACATTTTCTGTGCAAATTTGGGTAAGTGTGCAGCGTAATGAACAGGCGCGCCTTCCTTTTTCTAGGCACGCAGCGCATAACACAAGCGAGTAGCGCAAAATGCAGGCACCCAGCGCAAAACACAGGTGTGCAGCGCTGACTTCAAATCAACCTTTGGGTGCCTTACCGAAGTCCAAATTGACCTCATGATAGCTCGTTGGAAAGATATCTCTCTTGGATACACAATGGACCTATCAAAAACTGAAAATGATAAAATATAGATCCTAAAAGATCAATTATCCCAAGACTGGTGAAAAAGTGCAGAATGGGGGTGCAAAAACGCAGTGTGCTCTTGCAGGCAACTTTTGGAGGCCTTCCTCAACTCCAAATTGAGCTCATGATGGCTCATTGGAAAGCTCTTCCAATCTAGTTGTCATTTGACTTTGAAATTTTGATGCTTGTAATGTGGAACTCTAAGTTGGTAGATTGGGATTCATGAACTTATTACAAATTAAATAACATAAAATTACATAGTGAAAATATAAAAATTTACATTTGAACTCAAAATTACATGATGAAATAAGCATTTCTATTTAAAAATCATCTTAACATGGTGAAAAGATGTTATTTGATCACCCTTTATTATTGGTCTTATGCAATGGAATGGAGTTTTCTTGTAACCTTGGAAACCCTAATGACCTAATGAAACCTTGAAAAACCCTAAAAGACCTAATGGTAACCTTCACTGACCATAATTGATGGTGTCATGGCTGATACAAATGGCATGATAAAGTTAACTTTGTGGATGATGTACAGCCAACAAGATATGAAACTATGCCAGCAAGTAATCACATTTAGGGAAGAGTGATGTTTTTCGACTAGGACTACCATCAGTGACTAATTTTTTGCATGACTTAGTGGAATGATAAAAAAAAATCTGAGTGGGACCCTTAAAATGATATGAAAAGGGGATTTTTTATCACTGATGGCAGTATGCAAATACTGACACTAACATCGGCCTTATTTGGGACGGCAACTGCTTGGAGGTGTCAAGAACACTGTGGACCAAGTGCCTAACCATTTGGGCCAATACGGTCAAAAACTTAAACTAAAATGCATGACTAAACGCTGACAACTCAAATAACACAAACTGACTTGAAACTGATTGAAAAAAAAAAAAAAAAAAAAAAAACTCAATACTTAACTAAAACAAGTACTTACAAAACTTATTAATGGCAGCAAAACATTGAGATTTGAGGGCTTCAAATCCTAATGACAACCACCTGCCTACTAAAGAAATATGTACAATCATGTAAAGTGATCCTTCCAGTGTAACCAATCTAGCAGATGGCTACTTACTGAAATTCTTCTCTCACTTTCCTCGAGCAGGCAGAATGATGTACATGTAGGCAACTCACAATAACAACTAAAACCAAGGCTTATGCTAACAAACCAGACAACATTCATCTTCTCCAATGCTTGCAAAAGACTGTTGAAGGGATCTTGAAAATCCTAAAGCATTACCTTGTCTTGAGATCCAGCAGAAAAAATACAAGTACTCCCTTCATTCTGATCTGAAAGAACAATTGGTTGTTGATTCATAGGAAGGCATAGGGAAGTATAACCTTCTGCTATCTAAGTGTTAGCTGTAAATTCCTCAAGCATGAGAAGTTCTGACTCAGTTTCTGGCATATTGTCTCTCTCAAGCTCATACTCCTCAAATTCATAGTCTAAGTCATCCTTAAACAAAAAACATTGTTCAAGATTATCAAACATGATAGCCCTATCATCTTCATGAAACAAAACAATATATGTTAGATGATCTCCATGTAGGAAATCATCATCATAAATTGGTTTACTCAGAATAATTTCTTGTATAGTTTCATCAAATATGAACATTGAAAAAGGATATTGTCTTTCTTCGCGCTGATCTATAAATCTAATTTCAAGACTCTCCTCATTTAAACTTAGATTTTCATTTTCAAAAGTGGAAGAAGTTTCACTAACACCTTCTTGACTATGTGAACACTGCAAACCTGGATTAGCTTGGGTTGTAACATGACTTTTCAGTATTTGATCTATCTCATCTTCAGATAGAGGAGACAATAATTTTTTTTTCTTTTGCTAAAACAGTAATTGTCTTCTTTCCCTCCTAAAGATTCACAGAGATGTTGAATATCTTCTTTTACCTTTGGCTGATCAACTTATTGTATTGGTGCAAGAATTGTCTCCTGTGGGAAATCTTTATGAACATCAAGACAATATACATCATCTTTTTCTTCCATGAGAGAAAACACTTGCTCTTTTTGGTGATGAAAAGGATTGTCATGCAAGGCCTCCAAGATCTCTTCATCCATGAACTCATTATCATCACAAGAATTCTCTAGATTTTGAACGAAAACCTCAAAATGATTACAACAATTATTAACCAAAGACAAAGAAGGGTAGGACTCCTTGTATTCTTCATAAAACGTTGAATGGAAAACTCTAAGAGAACAAACACTAGCAGGTGGAAAACCTTCATACCAAGATTATGCTTTTCCTTCAAGAGAAGCCATGAACATCTTTAAGAGACAATCTTCAGGAAATTCAACCTTTAACTTGCATGTATGCATGTGAAATTTAACCAGATTTAAAGCAGCGTCATTCCTATCATCATCTTTAAACATAGGCAAATTGCTTTGCTAATTTACCTTAGGAATTTTATTTGGGAAACCTGGAATGTGATCGTTTTTCATTAGAGCATACCTTCTTGCAACAGATTCCATCTTGAAAATGCTTCAAGCTGCTGATCTTAATGCAGTGGAGTCGTCGAAATGTTGATTTTCTCGATATTTCGATCAATGGAGTCGTCAGGTGAATGGTACATCCTTCCTATGTGTCCAATTGATGTTCACCATCAACAATTAGATCTAAATCATTGTCATTCTTTCCTGGGGAAGATAGAGCTTTCGATCCCCGGCGACGGAACCAATATGTTATCACTCCTTCAGATCTCCAAGGCTGGGGAAGAGTCCAGCTGAGGTAACCACAAACCAAACTTTTAGCTTGGTAGCTAGCCCTACCAAGACGGATAGGGCTCTCTCCAAAGAATCACAACCAAGAGGGATGGATGGATTAGGGTTTTAGGCTAGGTATAAAGTGCAGAGGGTTTTGTTTGTTTGATTGGGTTGTTGGATGAGGATTAGGTCAAGAACTAGGTCAAGGCAAATGAGATATGATTGCAGGCATTCAAAGGGGCAGGGTAGGCAGAAAACCTAACACTTAAGGGTGTTTGTGTGGGATGAATTAGACTACTGAAGAGCTAGGAAAAGCATGAAAACACATGAATTTTTCCTAAACTGAAGAAATGGTTACAAACTATGAAAGTTTCCCCAAAACAGAGCATGAAAACTCATGAATTTTGTTCATCAACTTGAAAACTATCACAAAATAGACATGAAATGATTGCTTGAATAAACAATACATTCAAACATATGAGACAATAGAAGAAACAATGCTAAATTTTCATACCACAAGTATCCCAAGGAAATAGCTGCAACTCATCTATTAAAACTAGCCAAATTCTGATACAATAGTGTCCCTTGATCAAAATTCAAACATCCAACTCATTCCAAATTCTTCCAAGAGTGAAGAACAAAATGATATAGACATCAAAACAACCTTCTCTCATCCTCAGGGGTCAAATCCCTCAGTTGAGGAACAGATCCACAAAAATCTGAACTGATACCTAGAGTGTAGGGAGGTCCAAGTGACTCCTCCCTAATTACAATGAAACTGATTCATTTGACTTCATGATGACATTTATCCAATGTATTTACCCTAGGTAACTTATCCACATGATATTTACATTTACTTTCAACAATTACATGAGTAAAATCATCATTTCCCAAGATGAAACTAAATTTAAAACAAAAAAACAAAAAAAAAAACAAAAACAAAAAACAAACAAAAACAAAAAACAAAAACAAAAAAAAACAAAACAAAAAAACAAAACAGAACAAAAAAACAAAACAAAACAAAACAAAACAAAAAACAAAAAACAAAAAACAAAAACAAAAAACAAAAAACAAAAACAAAAAACAAAAAACAAAAACAAAAACAAAAAACAAAAAAAACAAACAAACAAACAAACAAACAAACAAACAAAAAAAACAAACAAACAAACAAACAAACAAACAAACAAACAAAAAAACAAACAAACAAACAAACAAACAAAAACTCAGAAAAATCATAAAAATGTTCAGTGCGCAATGCTAGTGCCAGGTGCACCCTCCATCTTGCAGGTTGATTTTGAGTGTCTTCTTGATGTCCAAATTGAGCTCAGGATAGCTCGTTGGAAATCTTATCCTATCTAATTTCCATATATGTCTAGTTTACAGAATGGAGTCGATTTTCCTTGTAAAAAAAGTGTTTCTCCCAAGACTTCTCAGTGCACAACGCTAAGGTGAAAAAGGAGCCTGAACTGTGGTTTTTTGAGTGTTTTTTTACTTTTTCACCTGCCAGTTGGACCAAACAAGTTTAGAAAAGTTGTTTCCTTGCATGTATTCATCATTCTGAATCTGATGGTGGTCTCATTTTGGCCAAAAGATTCCTCAAACAAAAGCACAGCACCTAGGGCATTGCGCGCCTAGCATTCTTACTATCACAAAATTGTCTGGGAATGTACAAAATTTCCAAAATTTGCAAAAATGCTCAAAAATTTTCCAAAATTTGTTGAATGATGACTAATGGCATGGATTAGGCATGGAGTGAGGCCTCAACAAGTATATCAAGCCTCTTTTTCTCTTCTTGCATGGTTAGGGTTTCAATTTTGGCATTTGCCCTCTTAAGCTTTGACCTTGCAATTTTGTTCCTCGTGGCATAATGCTTTGCCACCTCTCTCTGAATGCCATTGTATCTGTTGGCCTTGTCCAGGAGCTTCTCCAAATGCTAGTTAATCCTTCCTCCCTTATGTGGCCTTCTCTCTCCATGAAATCTATGTTTCTCTTCTTCCATAGTGTCTTGGCTAGAAACCCTAGGGAGATGAATTGGGAGTGAAATGTAGGTTTAGGGAGTGGGGAATGGGATAGAAAAAATTGAGGGAGGTGACAGGGAGTAGACTGATAAGGGAATTTAATTACAGGTTAGGGGTTTTGGGAAGAAGTAATATGATATTGGGGTTGGGAAAGGGTTTTAATAGTGATGTGGGAAGGGAATAGAAGTGCCTAGGAAGTGAAATTGGAATTGTAATTAGGAATTGACCGTGATACTAGGGTTTCAAACTTGAAAAAGACACCAAATTTTGTAATAACATTTAAAACACCACACAATCGACTTAAGAAGAAAATGGATGATGTAATTGTGGCTTACTTGCTTGTTGGAGGTGTGGAGAACAATTGTTGAAGTGTTGGAGGTGATGAAATGGAGTTTGCAGGTGTTTTGACATTTGCTATGCAAATTCGAGCAAGTGTGCAACACAATGAACAGGCGTGCCCTCCTTCTGCTAATCGCGCAGCATATAACACAAGTGCGCAACACAAAATGCAGGCAAGCAACACCGACTTCAAATCAAATTTTGAGTGTCTTCCCAAAGTCCAAATTGAGCTCATGATAGCTCTTGGGAAAGATCTATCTCTTGGCTACACAATGGACCTATCAAGCACTGAAAATTATCAAGTATAGCCCCTAAAAAAATCAATTATCCCAAGATTTGTCAAAAAGTGCAAAATGGGGGTGCAAAAATGTAGTGTGCTCTTGCAGGCAACTTTTGGAGGCCTTCCTCAACTCCAAATTGAGCTCATGATAGCTCATTGGGAAGCTCTTCCAGTCTGGTTGTCATTTCACTTTGACATTTTGATGCTTGGCATGTGGAACTCTGAGTTGGTAGCTTGGGAGTCATGAACTTATTACAAATTGAATAACATAAAATTACATAGTGAAAATATAAAAATTTACATTTGAACTCAAAATTAAATGATGAAATAAGCATTTCTCTTTAAAAATCATCTTCACATGGTGAAGAGATGTTATTTGATCACCCTTTACTTGATGGTATTATGCAATGGAATGGAGTTTTATTGGAACCTTGGAAACCCCAATGACCTGATGAAACCTTGAAAACCCCTAAAAGACCTAATGGTAACCTTGACTGACCAGAATTGATGGTGTCATGACTGACACAAATGGCATGATAAAATTAACTTTAGGGATGATGTACAGTTAACAAGATATGAAACTATGCAAGCAAGTAATCACATTTAGGGAAGAGTGATGTTTTTGGACTATGACTACCATCAGTGACTAATTTTTTGCATGACCTACTAGACTGATAATAAAAAAAAATATGAGTGGGACCCTTAAAATGATATGAAAAGAGGATTTTTTATCACTGATGGCAGTATGCAAATGCTGACACTAACAGAAACAATGCCACGTCAATGAGACCTTTCCAATAACATCAACGAGGCCTCAAATGAATATTGTATGCAAAAGTTATGGCCAATCAAAGTTTTGGTCAAATTAGGCAAAAGTCAAAGTCAAAGTCAAAGTCAAATTCAAAGGATGATGTGGCAGGTGCTAACTTGGAAGTGTGTAGTACTGATGTAAATAGGTTGACATGAAAGCACCAAGACATGCCATGTGTTAGCTAGTTGTAACACATTTGGCACACCTAAATGGACCAGTAGGAAAGTGCCATGTGGCACTGCCATACATAATGTGGCAGTGATCGTGCAATCCAGTGGTAGGTGACATGGACTAATTGACTGCTAAAATGGCTTAATCTGAGGCTGCCATGTGGCAGCACTCGGTTGGCCAGTCAAGCTTGGCATATGGCAAGTTTGGCAGAGCTCCAATTAGATTTGGACCATGGCCAATTTCACAATCCAGTCAAATTAGGTGGTTTTGGCCAAACTAATGGCTAAACATGGGGATAGTTTTAGCAAAGCTCCAAACTGAGTTAGCAACAGTGTTAAGTTGGTAGCCTAATCAAATTTGGTGGTTTTTTCCAGATTGATAGCTAAACCTTGTGACAATTTTAGCGGTGCTCTAGACTGAGTTAGCGACAATGGTAAGTTGGGGGTTTTGGTTAAATCTAGTAGTTGTTGTGCTAAATATAGTGGCATTACTAGGAACTGATTCCAATGTAGAGTCTGTATTTATTACAAAAAGAGGAGCATTATGGCATGAATTTTGAGGCGGGGAGCCTAAGAGGGGCCTAGAAATGATGGAGATAAAATTATATGAATTTTATATTCATTGTTCTCAAAATTTTGAGATGCATCCACTTGTGCAGTCAGAATTGTGATCTGAACAACAAATCGAAGGGCTCATTGTTGAAGCTCATATGTGTCATTAATGACTTGCACATTTTACGAGACCGAGTTGCACTTTTTAGAAGGCAGTCAAGTTTATACTCATTCTTCTCAAAATTTTGAGAGGAATCCATTAGTGCAAACCAAATTTGAATCTAAGTAGAAGATCTAAGGGATCATGTTTTAAACACCACATGTGCCATTAATGTTTAGCACAAATTTTGAGGTAAATATTCACTTTTCAGAATAGGGTCGTATTTATTATCAAAAGTCTCAAAATGACGAGACAGACTTGTTGGTGATATGGTTGTTGATCTTAGAATGATGAGATAGACATGTTGGTGTTGTGGTTGTTGAGTTTCAAGTAGTGAATCTGAAGGCTCGTGCTTGAAGCCCACATGTGTAATTAATGCTTTAGCATGATTTTCAAGGCAGAGTTGCACTGCTCAGAATAGGATCGTGTTTATAATCAAAGGTTGTATAACGAAGAGATGGACTTGTTGATGTTGTGTTTGCTAATTTTTTAGAATCTAAACGAGAGCTGTAGCACAGAAACCATGTAATCTTCATTGCACCGAGAGGTGCATTCTACAGTCCAGTATGACTCGATGTGTAAGTATGTCACGTCCTCAAAAAATAATAAAAAATCATTTTCGTTAATGTCGGCCAAAACATTAGCTTGAATATTAAATTATATATAGCTTGAATCTTTATATTATATATAACTTTTTAATCTTATTAATGGACTAAGATTAATTATTAAAATATAACTATGTATTATTATATATAATTCTACACTCCAAAAGGAAGGTTTGCACCTCAAGGGATTTGATCCCTCTCAGTGCATGATAGATCTGGTTTTAGATGGATCTAAGTTGGTTTATTGTTGATTCTCCCTCATACAAGAGAATATGTACTTGTAGATTCTATATGGTATTTGTTTATTGCAACAAGGTAGCAAGATCTGAATCGTTGCAAAGAACTCTTTGTTTGATCTTGTGCATGCAAACCGAGAAGGTGCGACACTTAAAGGGATCTCTTTTCATTGATCCCATGCACATAAACCAAGTTGGTGTGGCATTGAAAGGACCAAATTGCCATTTGAAGTGAGAATTTTTTTGTAAGTACAGAAGTGTATTATTGAAAGAGAGTAACTAATAAGGTAGCTCCACAGTTGAGTGGAGCTCAGAGACGTAGCCCACACTAGGTAAACTTCGTTACCAATTCGATGATCTCTTATCTTGTGTGAATAATCTATTATCTCATGTTTTTTTATGCATGTTATTTCCGCAATGATGATCACTAAATGCATCAAGTGATGAATTAAGAGACTATCAACACAATTGCAAGTTTCATATTCAATTTGGATTCAAGCTTTCTAATGTAATCAAGTCAAAATATCACTATTAAGAATTTGGATCCTATTCAAGGAGATTTATGCAAGACCAAGTTTGGGATCGGTTGCCTCCTAGATCTAGATAAGGTTTGGTATCAAAGCAGTTTTGACAGAGATTGCAGGTATTGGATCAATGATGGGAAAAGCACTGAAGGAATCATAGCTCAAAGAGCTAGAGGAAATTAGCCAGAGCATTCGAGTAAAGAATGTTAAGTTGAAGAAAATGCTACAAGAAGAAAAGGACGAAATTTGGAAATTATGACTTCTGTTGCAATCCATGCAAGAGGCCTTGTTCAAGTTCCAGTGTGATGAAGGCTTAGTAGACCCATTCTCCAAACCCGATTTAGAATCAACAACTAAGGTAAATAGTGTCAATGATTCTTCAGTTTTATGTTCCTATTATGGTGATGTTTTTTGTGCTTTTGAAAAGCACACTCCAGTCATTGGCTTGAAGCTAATGAAGAAAATGAGATTTGAAGGAATATGCCTTGGAATTAATGGGCAATGTATTGTGAGTCCCATCCAAGTGGTAGAACTACCTTGATATGTAGGATTAGGATATGGCAGAGGAAGATGAAACATTCTCCAAGTCCATCGAAGAAAGAAATTGCAAGACCACTGATGAAAGGAAATCCAAATCCACATAACAAAGAGAGTTTTCAAGCAATGAACCTAAGTTAGTGCAAGATGTTGAGAGCACGTCACACCATTCTAGAAATCGTGATTGCAGATCATCTCTAAAGGGAGATGAGCATTTTGAAGGAAGAGCTAAAGCAATTTCTCCTCACTAGATTTGCACCAAAAGCAACCATTTAAGGTATAACTATTCCAACATTCCATTTGATTACAAGAAAAGTGGAATGCAAAGTTTATGGCATAGAAAACCATGTACATTTTGTGGTTTGAATAACCATGTTGTTGCCATGTGTTGGAAGAGAATGGCTTTGTACAAGAAAGTCATGTTGACTAGGGAGGAGACATGACATAAAGACCCTCTCCACATCAAGAGAAAAAGGAGGGAAAGAAAGTTTGGATGAAGAAAAACCATTGCAACCATAACAACAAGAGTGGACATCAAAAACCCACATGTTGGGAACTCCATCTAGAGGAGTACAAGAAGTTTGGGCAAGTACATGTAAAGGAACCAATCGATGAAGCAGCTCATGAAGCAAGTTAGCTACAAGAAGAAGGCTAGTTACAAAAATTACTAAAGAGGGAACGCATGTTTGCCTTGATAACTGAAAGGAAGGATAGCCTACTTGAGAGACTTGAGAAATGGCCATAATTGTACATTGCTTGTTGCTTTTAAGACCCCATAGATGGGAAAAAACTTGTAAAAGTGATGAAATGTGTAACATCACTTATGAATTCAACATATTGATATTTTAGGCCTTTTCTGGGTAGCGAAGAGTATGGGTTCTATTGTAAATCAGATAAAATGTGTCTCATCTATGTATGTAACTTTTGCGGTCCAAAATTACTTTAGTGGGGAGGAATGGTGCAAGAGGCTCCGGGAAACCTCAAAAATAAAAGTGCTCAAAAGTTGATGGAAACAGTGCCATGTCGGCGAGCTCAGTGAGACCTTTCCAATGACGTGAATGACACCTCAAATGGAGCTTGTATTCAAAAGTTATGGCCAATCATAGTTTTGGTCAAACGGGGCAAAAGTCAAATTCAAGGATTACATCATAGTTGTTGACTTGGAAATTTGTACTATTGATTTCAGCAGGTTGTCGTGGCACCACCAGGATGTTCCATGTGTTAACTAGTTTCGATACATTTGGTACCTACATAGACCAGTAGGAAAGTGTCATGTGGAAGCACTAAGGTGCACCATGTGGCACTGTCATACATGATGTGGCATTGACTGTGCAATCCAGTTGTGGGTGACATGGACTAGCTAACTGTTGAAGCGGCCAATCTAAGGTCGCCACATGGCAGCACCCGATTGGCTAGTCAAACTTGGCATATGGCAAGTTTGGCAAAGCTCCACTTATATTTGGACGATGCCCAAGTTGGCATTCTGGTCAAATTTAGTGTTTTCGGCCAAACTAATGGCTAAACATGGCAATAGTTTTAGTGGAGCTCCAGACCAAGTTAACAATAGGCTAAGTTTATAGTCCGATCAAATTTGGTGGTTTTTGTCAAACTAATGGATAAACATGGTGACAATTTTAGTGGAGCTCCACACCGAGTTAGAGATAATGCTAGGTTGGTTGTTCCAGTTAAATTTAGCAATTTTTGTGCTAAAGTTAGCATCATTACTTGCCACATATTCCATTTCATAGCTTGTATTTATTGCAGAGGGAGGATGTTGTGGCATGAATTTTGAGGCGGGGAGCCTGAGAGGAGCCCAGAAATGATAGGGACAAAATTATATTAAGTTTCTACTCATTATTCTCAAAATTTTGAGAAGAATATATTAGTACAATTAGAATTGTGATATAAATTGCAGATATGAGGACTGATCGTTGAAGCCCATTTGTGTCATTAAGGAATGACACATTTCACGAGACCGAGTTGCACTTATGAGAAGGAAGTCAAGTTTATACTCATACTTCTCATAATTTCAAGAGGAATCCACTGGTGCAGACCAAATTTGGACCTAAGCAGTAGATCTGAGGGGTCATGTTTTAAATCCCACATGTTCCATTAATGCTTGGCACAAATTTCAAGGCAAATGTGCACCTTTCATAATAGGGTTGTGTTTACATTCAAATGTCTCAGAATGACGAGACAGACTTGTTGGTCATGTGTTTATTGAGTTTCGAGTAGCAAATCTAAAAGCTCATGTTTGAAGCCCACATGTGTTATTAATGCTTTAGCAGGATTTTTGAGGTAAAGTTGCACTGCTTAGAACAGGATTGAGTTTATGGTTAAAAGTTGTAGAATGGAGAAACGAACCTATTGATGTTGGTTTTGCTAGTTTTGAGTATCCAATTGAGATCTTTAGCATAGAAACCATTGTAAGCTTCATTTATTGTTGATTATTCCTCTTACAAGAAAATATGTACTTGCATATTATGTATGGTCTTTGTATATTGCAACAGGGTAGGAAGATCAGAATAATTGGGAGAACTCTTTGTTTGAGCCCATGCATGCAAATTGAGATGGTGTGGCACTAAAAGTGATCTCTTTGTTTGAGTTTATGCACACAAACCGAGATTGTGTGTCACTGAAAGGGATCCCTTTGTTTGAGCTTGTGCACGCAAACTGAGATTGTGTGGCACTGAAAGGCTTCTCTTTAAGCTTGTGTACACAAACCAAGATGGTGTGGCACTGAAAGGGGCACATTGCCACTTGAAGTGAAAGTTCCTTTGTATTGACAAAGAAGTGCAATATTGAAGGGGAGCAGCTAATGAAGCAACTCGTAATTGAGCGCAGCCCAGAGACATAGCCCACACTAGATGAACTTCATTATTGATTCAGTGATCTCTTATTTTGTGTGATTAATCTCTTGTCTCATGTTTTCTTATGCATATTATTTCCACAATGATTATCACTAAATGCATTAAGTGATGAATTAAGAGGTTATCAACACAATCACAAGTTTCATATTCAATTTGGATTCAATCATGTTAATGAATTCAATTCATAAGATCACTATTAAGAAGTTGCGTCTTGTTCAAGGGACTTTTAGCGAGATCAAGTTTGGGATTGGTTGCCTCAAGGATCCGGATCACTTAGATTCAAATTCTATTAAATAATTTAAATAATTTTCTATTAGAATATTTGTTTTTGAATATTTTTAATTATAGGATTTAGCTTAATATTTTTTTAATCATAATTTTATTAACCTTTTACAAAATTAGTTGAGGGAAATAACAATTTAGAGCCTCATATTTTTTTATTGGAGCTATAGAGAGAAAAAAAAAAAGGAATTTTCCAGCTCTCAAAATTAAAATATAAATCTTCATTCATTTGTTTTGAAACAACCCTCTATTTTGGAATTGAATTGGATTATTATAAATAATAACTCTATAAATGAGAGGGGAGTTCCAATTTCTATAGAGGAGACTTTTACACTGTTGTAGGAGACTTTTCTTGGAAAAACTTGGCCGCCCATTAGAGCAGGCCAAAATAATATTTATTTTGTAGTTAATAAGAGCATTGAAGTCCAAACTTGATTATGAATAAAGACATTTTTTAGTTTTGATTCATCTATTGTTCTAGATAAGAATGTATTAGTTGTTTTAACACTATTGTTAATTATGTATTAGTTGATGATTACTTAGAATTGATATAAAGTTCTCTTTATATAACTGGTTAATTATGAAATCATAACTAAATATTGCATTTAGGTAGCCTTGCATGTGTTAGCTGTTAACCATTTACCAATTTAATTTCATACTTGTCTTGATAATATTGTTATATTACGAAACTATTTCTATAATATAATAGCTATCATTTTACCTTGAGTGTAATCATGGTGATTTGAATCCAAGTATATGCAATGCTCGAATCTGGTAACTATTTATGAGATAATTGTATATCCATATATTCTTGATTTGCTACAGACTATATGAATTATTTTTCTGACTTGTTGCCTCATCTTAACCTTAGGATCAATCCTACTCCATTTCATCTCTCCTCTTGATTAAGGTTAGGACAATTCCTTTGATCCAGAATCTCTGATTTACTCGCTTTAACAAAGATCTTTTCTTTGATTAATGTTAGCATAATTTCATGAAAAAACATGTGAAAAACATGTGTACAAACACTTAAAGAAGAAGCAACATAAAGGAGATCATAAATACAATGCACACAAAAGTTTGATAACGGAGTTCGTCCAATGTGGACTGCGTCTTCGAGCCCTACTTCAATATTGGGGGGGGCGCTTTATCCATCTCATAAAAAAGAAAGGCATGTACATGGAAAAATACATCATTATACCCCCATTCCTGGAGTGACTTGAAATCCGCTACTCAAATCACAGTAATTACAGCATCAATAGATTTGTCTCGTCCTCCTGAAACTTTTGACTATAAACATGACCAACTTCTGACAGGTGCATTGTTGTCTCAAACTTCATGCCCAACAATTAATGATGAAGGAAGATTTCTGCCATGACCTTCAAGTTTCGCTACCCATATTCAAAAACTAACTACACCATTGCGGTCCTTGTGAAATTCTAGTTAAAATGAGTATAAAGTCGGCTACATTATGCCACTTATAAATCTAGCCCCACATGGAATCTCTTAGATTCCTCAAAGAGTTTGCATGGAATATTCTCTAAGAATATTCCATAATATATGCTTTGGGAATATTCCTAGAATCTTCTTGAGATTTATGTGTGCATTAGCCTGTGTGCGCCCTCCTGTCTCATGCATTCTCCATAGTTCCCCTTAAACCATTAAAATGACATTTTATAACAAATTGTGAGGGTGAATGAGACAAAGTGTGTGGTTGGCACAATGGTTGGTATAGTCATATTAAGTTTCTTGTTACTGGGGAGGTTTTGGGTCAAAACCTATGGAATCTCAATTTTGCTTTAATATGGTTTTAAAGCCCAATTTTGCTTTTAATGTAGTTTTCAAACCATATAATATATGGTAAACGTATGTCCACATTGTAACGACTCCCCAAACCATGAGAATAAAACAAAAATGGAGGTTGCACCATTCCAAGTCCACTTGGGCCTAATTTGAGGTGTCATGTGGCACCATGTGATTGGTCCACATCATATGCCACCTCAGCCACTTAGTTTCCAGATGTCGACTCTTGGTGTTACCACTTCACCTGCATATGGGTCCACCTAGTTTGCTGATTGAGTTGCCACATCAGCTTTGTGGGTCCCACTAGGCTTGTTGTCTTTGCTACTACGTGTCATTTGTATGGCTTTCCACATGGCAGAAGGTTGACTTTGACTTTTTCCCAATTTGACTAAAACTTTGACTAGGCATAACTTTCACATACAAACTTGGATTGAAGTATATTTTACGTGGTTGCAACTCTTGTGATGACCTATTCAATCTAGTCCTGGTTTCGCTTCAATCCAAAGACTTTTATTTTTAAGGTTCTTTAGAGCCACCTGGATCATTCCTCCCCATTGAAGGAATTTTGGTCCTCCAAAAGTATAAATTGTACTATAATCATGATTTTCATAACAAATGTATCTGAAAGGCCAAACTTTCTTCTCCTTTACCTTTGTTCATCGAAACCTGAAATGATGAAACGGACACACGTATCCATATGCAAATCTGTAGCTGCTAGTACATGTTCAACTTGCAAGATCCAGACAAACCATACTTGTCAAGAGTTTATAACACACTCACGGTCAAGTTTACAACAGAAACCATACCCCATGTTATCCAACTAAATACCAAATATCACCATGTTGCATTCATAAGTGATGTTATACACCTTATTAGTTTTAAAAACATTTTTGCAACATGTGATTTACATGGTGGCCATGCTCAACTACTTAAAAAGCATACCCATCTCTTACCTAACCAGGCTAGTGGGATTTCCTCTAGTTGTCTTCCTTGTTGAATTGCTTCATCAGTCGGTTCCTTCACAGGTGTTTTCACATGCTCCTTGTCTTTCTTTGTTCATAGCTTTGGATGGAGCTTCCAACATGTGGCTCTTTGATATCCACCCTTGTTGCAATGGCTATAATGGTTCTTCTTCCTCCATACTTTCTTGACCTTATTCCTTCATTACAAGGAAAAGACCTTCTAATAGAGGTTTTTGAGGAAACCCCTGTAAAAATAGCCCAAAAATATGTTTGTGTGGAGGTCACTAGCGGAGGTGGGTGGGCGGATTTTTTAGCAGATGTCTTTTAAACGATGTGTCTAAAATATACAAATGCATCAGTGTTGCATATAAAATGGTGCCCCGTGGAAAAAAAATGCGCTGAATAACACAACACACTAGTGCTTTAATAATCGATAACATCAATGCCCTTCATGTAGTAAAACTTCCTAATGCATACCACTAAGTAGCACCACTATAGTTTTTAAATTTTAGAAAAATGTGGTGATATTTTCCAATGATGCACCGATGAGGTAGAGGTACTAAAACACCTTGGGGCATCTACGAAAGAACATTGCTAGGCGGTTTTTAATTTTTAAAAATAGAGCAGTGGAAGATAGTCAAACAAAGCACCAATGCGGTACCAGTACTAGAACTCCCCGGGGCATCTTAGGAAAAGAACTGCAATAGATTTCTCAATTTATAAAATGCATTTCTCTTGGATATATTTTGCATTGGTGCGGTTAGAGTAACGCACAAGAGGAGGGTTTAAAAAAATAAAAAATAAATAAAAGAATAAAAACCCTGCCAGTTGTACATTTCATTTTTACCATCTACAATTCTGGAGAGCTCTTAAGCATCGATGCCACTCTTGCCTCATGCAAGCTCCTTGACGTCGGTGCTTATTTTTCTCACCATTCTTTGTACTGTGCTCACTGCCTGAGTTTTCATTTTCTTCAAACCATGCTAAAATTTGTTTTTCTCCATTACGTGTCCACAATGCCTCCCCGACGACCAAATTTCCAAGTAATGTCTATGTTTCTCTCTAATTTAATTTTTTAGCAGATTAAAATTGAAAATTAGGTTAAATTTTCCATTGTTTTTTAAAAAACAATTCTCCCTACGCTATGTGCTCAATATATTCAACTCGCACTAATAGTGGTCCACCTTGTAAATTTACAGAGTGCACTGCATTTCGGTGCATGAACATAATGCGCCGCAATTGTTGCAGTGTGTTTAGTAAATGAAAGCGCACTAGGAAAGCGATAAATTGTACGTTGATGTGTTACTCTCAGTGCATTTATAGTTGTCAAACACAAAACAAAAATAATATTTAAAAATATAACTATAGCTCAGTGCGTTCGATAACCTGAACATTTCGTGTCGATGTGAAAACGTTATACGTGCGCACCGGTGCACAAGTTTGATGCATCGCTATGAAAAAATAAATTTGTGAAAAAATAGCAATGTGTCATGCTTATGTGCGCATTGAGATTGATGCAGTTATGTTTAGTAGTGCATTGGAGCCGATGCATGACTATGTTTTGAGCACACCGATGATTTTTTTAAATTAAAAGTTATGTTTCCATATTTATAAATACATGTTTCATTTATTAAAAATAATAATAATAATAATAATTGTATTTTATGTATGAGGATGATGTATTTTATATGTCAATCATGTAGTAGAGACGTCAGTAGAGGGAGAAACAGTAGGCGGACCTATACAATATGGTTTGAACATGGGAGGTTAGAGAGAGGGAGAGGGATTTATACCCTCGCCCTATTATTGCAGTGACCTGAGCACTCTTAAGGTGCACTTTGTCTTATTGGCGCATTTAATCAACCAATGGAGTACCCAAGAGTAGGCTTTTGATGTCGGTCCTAGGGTGTGGTATAGGCCCACTAAGGATGACATATACTTTATCACTGGCCTATCCAAGAGAGGGGAGAATTTTCTCCAATTCCCTTATGCCTCCCATGGGGTTGCAGCTGAGAGTCAACTTGCCTACTCTTAAAGATATGTTGGGCTTCGTGCGGTCTGCCCAATAGATTTTTAGGTTTGTGTTGAATAGCTACAGATTTCTTCTTTTGTTGCACATGACGTTAGGTGCATCTCGTTATTAGTCACCACCATTGCACACTCTAGTAGTGATGGGAAGCACATTAATTTTCCTCTTTTGTACTATGTTGATTATTTGATTAAGGTGCCACGTTGTATCAGATGGTCTGCCATTTTTTTGAGGCAGTTTTGCATGGCTTTAGATAGATGTTGTGCATTGAGATATGGGAGGGTGACCTTCCCTTTTGCTTTAAATTTTTTTTGTTTATTTTTTGAGAGGTTTCCATAGACGAGGCCTACATTTGACCGTCACCATCCTAGATTGATCACTGAGGTCTAGATGCGCATGTGGGAGCAAATGATGCCTAAGAGGGGCTTGCTAGAGTATCTGGCTAGGATTTTCGCCGAGGTATTGGCACTACTGGCTAGTGAGGATGACCGTGCGTTTGTCATGTTGGCATTTTTGTACGTGAGGAGTGATTGGAGATAGTGCCCCAACATCCTCTTCACAACCGCTAAGCCTCTAGATGATAGAGGTAATATTAGTGTTTTCTTTAAATTAATCTAGTTTTATTTTATTTTAATTAATTAGAATAAAATTTATTCTAGTACGTTATTTAACTTTTTCATTAAATTGTTTAATATTGAAAATATCTT
Organism: Pinus taeda; assembly: GCA_000404065.3. Lineage (NCBI taxonomy): Eukaryota > Viridiplantae > Streptophyta > Pinopsida > Pinales > Pinaceae > Pinus > Pinus taeda. Next base: position 4,388 of record APFE030574365.1, on the reverse strand, counting down.
ATTATTTTTGTGTACTATATTTTGTAGACATCGACACATTTGATGAGGACATGCCTCCTCCCCCACTAGATGGAGGAGATGAGGAGATGGGTGAGGCCCAAGAAGGTAAGGCACATCCTTAGGGGGATGGGCATCCAGGGCCGTAGGGCTGGTCTACAATTTTGGATGGACTATTGCAACAAATTAGCCAAAAAAATTATTGACAATGGAGTCTTCCCTACCAGGGATCGAGATACCAGTGCAGATCCTAGGTTCATGGATCTCTACAGGGATTGTTTGTCGAGATGATGTCTCTTATGCGTCATATTGTTGAAGCTAGTAGGGTACTAGAAGTTATGAGGGATAGAGGGAATGCATCGGAAGATACATCGAATGAGGGTCGTGATCATGATGTTTCTAGTAGTACCACCCCCATCGGATCATGGTCGTTAGGGTATCAGTGATTCTTCTTGTAGTACACCTCCTCGTTAGCCACTTGATGATGAGATGCCAAAGTGAGAGGATGTGCCTTATGTTTCTCCTAACAGAGCAGACCAACCAGCTCCACCTCCACCTTAGAATTCAACAGACCGCGTGTAACAGCCCATAATACGAATGTCTAATTAACTTATTAACATTAAATTTAAACGTTTACCTGAACTTACTTGTGGTAGAAATAGGCTTACCGCAACAGGGTTTTGGGGACAACTCTCCTCCCAACCGTAGGCTCAGTTGCGCAGGATTCTGCTACAACTGGCCACCCCCGAGCCCTCAATCAACGACTACTGCCAGTATTGCTAAGTCTTGGTATCCCATTCTCCCAAGAGAATGCAAGATCGAACCTCCGAATGATGGATCCCCTTCCCTCCTCCTCATCATTCCTTAAATAGAAAAAACATTGGATGGGAAACCACATGCACACCCTCCATGTGTCTGCATGCCACATGCCCACCCTCCAAGTGTTGGCATGCTAGATTTTTTTGATAATTTCCTTATTTTATTATGGTTATTATATTTTTTTATTATTTTTAATATTATTTGTTATTTTGGTTATTACTATTTTTATTTTTATTACTTATCTTTTTTATTTATTTATTA